>JAHZMV010001174.1:0-10852 GCA_027743765.1 Coecobrya sp. COE2 | reverse complement strand
AAATGAGAGAAACGCATCCTGTCTAACAGAGCATTTTTTCGAACAATAGGAATGAAATAAAATAGACACGCACGTTAAGTATCCGATTATATGTAATACATATGTACTTTCCTCGGAGGGATCAACTCATGTACTTTTAGTACAGCTATTCAAACATAAAGCTGTTTAAAAATATGTATATATTTATCTATTTAACCATTAGGAAACTCTGTGTCCTTCTCTGTTTAATAAATTCGCATGTTGTTTCAAGAGGTTGGGCAACATGTAACGGATTTTTTGCATTTTTAAAATAAGTAGCAAGATTTCTTCGTTACCGCGCTTATGCCATCAGCATGCCCTTTCCTCATTTCTTACACTTTAGTATTCATGAGAAAGTACTTGAACTTGAACTGGTGAATTAATCAGCATAAATTTAAAGGACGTCGCATGTTGGGATGAAATAAAACATGTGTATTGCAGAAACTGTGATACCCTAGTCAAATGCAATAAAAGATGCCATTGTAGAGTGTAATGGTAGTGCAATTATTCATGCTCTCTATGTAGATCAATTTGATACACCACTTGAAAACTGGAAAGGGTATGTGAGGATGAGATTCTTTATATTTAAAAACCACATCGTGTAAGGGTAAAGCATTAACTCAATACTAATTCAAATTTGAGATAAAAAAAGAGCAATCACAACTTTCTGACTCAAAATTGTACAGTACGGTATTAAAATTTTTGTTCTATATCTAAAGAGAAATGATATTTTATTAGATGTTCCATTTACGTGGTATATAAATCCATAATTAATCATATTAACAATCTTCACTTGTACAGGAATCTAGAGCACAGAGAGAATGAGTGAAACAATCAAGGGAATCCACGGCTGGAAGCCAAGAAATCGGAAGAAAATACACAAAAAGGGGGAATTCAGCTACTGCAGTGGAGTGTTCTCGTAGTCATTTAGTTGCCGACGTGTTGCTGCTATACTTATTTTACTCTCTCAGTCCGCACCAATGTTGCCGCTACTACTACCTGAAACTTGCGTGGCAGTTTTGGCTCGTCGCTTCAGCTGCCACCAGCCTGTCGTATTCAAATGCAATGTGAGAAGAGAGGAGACGAGGAAAGACGAAGAAGGAGGAGGAAGGAAGTACGAGTTGAAAAGAGAAGAATAAGAGAGGCAGCAATAAATCTGCCAATCTATCAGCTCAAACTTGAAAATATATTCAACCCTTGGGGAAAGGGAAAGTTGTGTGTGTCTCTTTTTCCACGTGATTTTACATTTTAATAGAGGAGGTCCATGTTATATACACACATGTACATATTATGCACAAATGCATACTGAGCTACATAATGCTAGCATAACAGCACAATGAGTTAAATATGCTATGAATGACGAAAAGATGCGTCTTTGAACACTTGTGTTGTTCACAGTACTAGTACAGTAAATCCCTTTTAGTAGATAGATATACATAGGGTATAATACTGTAACGTAACACCTATCTATAAACAAATGTATAGGAAAGGAAAACGGAAACAAGGAGAATATTGGAAATTCATTCTAGAGAACGCATCACATTGCGTCAACTCTTCTTTTTTTCGTTGAGTGGGGAGTAGCGTGCAAACGACATTTTCAGACTGACATTGTATTACATATGGCGATGTTTAGATATCTCTGTCGTCGTAGCCTACTAACTGCAGATCGGAAAGAAATGACACGGATAAATATTGGTGCAGATGTTTAAAGAATACACACAAAAACTTAGCTTGGTGTATCACCCTTTGTAGTAAGGTGTAAAGGTATGGTATATCCAATAAGGTTTATAGTATTTTCTCTCCCAGTTTGTCAATGTTAACAGTATAGAGTTTTCATTGGGTGCTATTTTTACTATTACGTATTATAGGATGTTATGGTGCACTTGTGTAAATGGATTCACCTCTGTCGTCTCGTCTCTGGCTCTGAGGATTACATAAGACACAAGTCACAACTGTGTATTCTTATCTAGCGAGTTTAATGAAAATGTCGAATTGGACAGCTGAACAAGACCAATCTTGAATTAAAATCTATGATGTGCAGCGAGAATATTAGGAACAGGTGCCAACTCATGTGTATATGACTCTAACTACATATTGTACAATATTTAAAGAATATTAAGTATTCGCTTCTATTTTCTTAGATTCAGGTGCCAACTCATGTGTATATGACTCTAACTACATATTGTACAATATTTAAAGAATATTAAGTATTCGCTTCTATTTTTTTAGATTTATTTAAAATTAAAATTAAGAAAATTTGACTCACAGTTGTGTTTGACGCACTTTTTCAAGAGAACAGGGTTCCGTAGAATATCTGAAATAAAAATGACATTTCTTATTAGGTTAAGTCAAAAACGTGAAAATTACTTAAATAATTATTCCATAATGAATTCCATAATTTATTTTTCTATACATAAATGTAAGTTTGTTACTTTGTAGAAATAACCCTAAAAATAGATTCAGGGGAAGACATCCAGANAGGTTAAGTCAAAAACGTGAAAATTACTTAAATAATTATTCCATAATGAATTCCATAATTTATTTTTCTATACATAAATGTAAGTTTGTTACTTTGTAGAAATAACCCTAAAAATAGATTCAGGAGAAGACATCCAGACCATCATAGTAGGTTCACAATGCACATACAATACTAGGAGATTTTATTGTTGAGTAATAAAATTATGAAAACGAGGTCATCATTAAATACTTTAATAATAGAATCATCATCATCATTAATAGAATGATACCTCAATCCCATTTCAAAAACATTTCAACATTATTTTTTAAATGCGCACGCATGCATGCATGTTTAGAAAGAGGCGGCATTCATAAAAGGAAAATTCAACAAGAATCACCATCACCACATTCATATCATCTTCACCATCATCATCACGTTACAAAAAAGTCATCCTTGTGGATTGCATGTTTTCGGTACATCTCAAATAGCATTTCAAATGTTTTTAATTATTTCGTTCTTTTACTTATTACAGGTGTTGGTCTCTCCCTGCCAGAAGATGACAGCTAAAACTGCCATAATTTTTGTAGAAACAAAACGCACAAGCAGTACAACACCATAATACACCCGTCGCTGATGTCAGCAGCACAATGCTGAAATGCTACACAATCCAGCAACAACATAAACTTAGAAATAAGAACGAAGACTAAATAAGATATAGGAATGTAATTACATAATATTTTTATGGTTGATACATTGGGTATAAACGTACATTATATATTGTTATATAACCTCAAAAAATAATGATTCTGAATAAAAACATCTCGTATTATATGTACATTAAGTAAAACTGGAGAATACAAAAATTACAGTAGTGATGATAGAGGCAGTACGTGGTAATAATAAATGTAGAAGTTAAGATATACAGTTGCAGTAGTCGTTGTTGTACAAGTGCGTGTCTCGTTGTTTTCAACGTTTCCTATAAAACATATAAGTAATAATATGTACCTATTCGAATACAGCTTGTAGTATATGAATGAATGTATATTGTTGTACGAGATGTTGTACCTATGAACGTTAGTTTGTTATATTATAGGTATCTATATTTTTACGTGTGCGTTAAGTCGTCTTGGCCTAGTGGTGGTAACGCGTTATTATTGTGAGGTAAAGAACTCCAAGTCACGTCAAGTCAAGGCTGAAACCTGTGAGAAATTTATGGCCGACTTTTCCAAAACGTGAAGAGAAGAAAGAAAGAAGCCGAAGAAGATGGTGGTAGAAGTAAAAGAATACTTTTAATATATTTTTATACCCTTTTTATCGTGATTATATATTTGTACATAGCTATTACATCTAGGGATTCACAGGCATGTGGGCAATGTTTTATATAGATATGAAGTTATAAAATGTTAGAAAATGGATATCAAAGTAAGCAGCATGAGCAGTCGGAGATGAAGGAAACGGATGAGATGAGAAGGGAATAAAAAGAAAGAAGAAAAAGCCACTAAGATCAACGAACAGTCAACATCTCGGATTAACATTTTCATGCGTGAACTGTGAACCTCTTTTTCCAGCACAACTTTTCTTATCTATACACCTTCCCAGCTTATTTTTATAAAAAGTATACAGGAAACATTTTTGTAAGAGCCAGGTTTGGAAATTGAATTGTTTAGACAATTAATGGATTTTGGATAATTTTTAATCTTGCCAACAATGTGCCGCTCAATTGGGGTATCTTGTAAATTAACATTATATATTATACATTTATCTCTAGCCTATTCACATTGAATGTTTGTCGAGTATCGATGTTATGAAGATTTTGTCAATTAATTTTGTATTTTAAATACAGTATCAGTAAAAAGGTTACCTTATTTTGAATCGAAAATCTGGGCCAATTTCAAAGGAAACTACCCATAAATGCAGCATTTTAAATAGAAATTAAAATCACATTCATACGTGCCATTTCTTTTAAAGTATTAACGCTGGCTTGACATGTCCTAATGTGAGTAAACCAGTAAGTTAAGCGAACAGAAAAAAGCAATTTATCTTGCATCGATTTTAATGCGCATTGTCCTGCTAACTTAACTTGTTCGCCAACTCATTCAAGATCATGTCTAACATTTTGCAAAATGATTTATAGCACCATATGTTTATTCAAATGTGTTCCTCTCCTCCACACACACTGATAAACCTTGGTAATATCGTTTACAATAATGTTACAAAAGATTTCTCTACTAAATAGTAACAATTCAAAGTGATAGTAAGAAAGAAACTGACGCTACTCATAAATACGTACATGCATGTGTTTAGTAAAGGAAAGGTAGCCTCTTAGATATCTCGCATCATATAAAGGTATAAACGTATATATTCAGAAAAAAAGTAAGTTTCCGTCGCCAGTGTGAGCGGAATGAGTGAACTGAAACACGAATTTCATGTGCGTAAAGTCATATTTACAAAATCTACATGTCAATATAATAAAAATGTGAACAGGATTCCAAAGAATCTTCGCAATAGATTATGCTGATTTTCTGATTTGAGAAATAAATGGATTGGAGGAGGAATTGCTTTCAAACACGTGTATTTGTCTTTTGCTATCAAGAGAACAATGTTTCTGTAATGAAATGAGAAAAGAATTTATTACCCTCAAATTACATGCAATAACCATATTGTATGTCACTGTGGACTGTGTTGCAGAAGGATGTAGATTTTACAACTTACAAGCTGAGTACGAATAATAAACCTTTTTGTGCGTAATGGTAAGTAAAAAGACAAACGAGTGAAATGATATAAATAAAAATGTAAACTGTGAAAAATAAATGTGCAACTTGTTGAGCAAACGCATATTATTGAACACGATGCACGTACCTACTATACTTTCGCCATTTGCAATTCTGCAAAATTGTACATAAGTATTTTATGCGAAGACATAAGTGTATAATTCGCCAAAACATGTTGGTCTACGATTTCTAGCAATGCTACTTATGGCTAGTATTTACACGCATTAACTTATTCAATTTCTAAACCAGAATCCCAATGCATGTATGTTCGTACATATATGTATACAGAAATGTGAATACCTATGTGAATATATGAATATGACATAAGGGAACATCCCACAATATACCAAATCATTTTTAGAATTTCTCTAGATACAATTTAGAAAAATACTTTTTCAACCATCAACCACCTGCACAAGTAAAGTCACTTTATATCATAAATAATGGTGAAATGTGTAATATGTTTATGTTTATTGCAATATTTGTTTAATGCTAGCTAACTCATTTGCTTTTCCAATAATGAAATGTTTAGTGTAATATTAACGAATACATTCTCACATTTTTGCATTTGACCCCATTCGATTTCTCGGTGTAATTCAAAGGTAAATGAAATGAATATGTGAAATATATATGAAAATGTTTCAATAATAACAATAACATTCCTCTATTCTCCAAACAAATTGGTTAACTTTTACTTCTACATGTATATTAAATAATTCTCTTATGAAGCATCACATGGATGGACCACCTTGACTGCGTACATTTGATTATTTATCCATATATAGAAGATAAATGTACATAAATGTAATACACGCTACTTTCTGCTTTTTTAAATTACTAATATATATTTCGGGTACTTTTCACGCATCTGTCAGATTTGAACCAACCGAAAAAGTGGAAATCCGCACTAAAAGTACTCCCAATACACAGGGATGATGGGACTCGACCAATTTCCCATGTACACGGAGAACCCCACCATCGCTCTTAACTATCTCAAGATAATTAATTTCATATATCATGAGCCCACCTGGTCGAATGACAATGTCTTGCCTACATCAGCAGTATTTACCAGGTTCTTAACATCAGGGATTCTCATCCACCACCATGTTCAAACTATGTATCATTCTACATGTAAGGGTTAAATAAAAGAAATAAAGATGATAATAATATGAGCTAGAAGATGAAAGCATCATAGTTCTGGATAGATGCTTAATACTCCAAAAATTCCCTTTCTTAGCTATTCTGACATTCGATTTTTCCACTTTATAGAAAAAAGTCAACTATAACGGGTACAATAAGCATGAGACAACACGACTTTGTAAAATGATAAAAAAAGTAAAGCTGAGTCACCACCGAAAGACGATCTTCATGATAATCAATTATCAAAGAACCAACCAAGGGAACCCCCTCTTTTACAGCAAATGAATCAACCACTTTATATGTACATACATCCCATATTCCATCCTCTCATTTTCTTTAACTTCTCAATGCATGTGCCAAATATCCTTGAAACAACACAAAACAATCCCTAATAGAAATGGAGTAACATAAAATGACAATCAAGCATGCTGCAGTTATAAATACTGCGTTTTACAGTATTTATCGTTAGCATTTTGCAACTTCCAAATGTGCAAACAGCTATGAATCTTTAATGTCGTATTAATGATATGAATCAGAAAACATTTTCCGGAATTGTTCATTTAATAACGAAAATGTACACTGAAAGAAGACGGAAAAGTGAGAGGTTTGTCCTGTCGTGAATTGGATTCTTTCTTTATGTGTCCGCATGTAGTCACATAACCTTATGCACCATTGGAGAAACGAAAAAGATGTGTACGGCAATACTTACCTAGGTATACATACAAACTTCAACCCATCCTTAGACTTGTGCATCTACAAAAGTACATACGTATAAGTACAAACATTGCCACGATGCGATGCATCATCATCACTACCACCAGTTATTCTTCTACCAACAGAAGCAGCAGTAGTCTTTCAAAGCTTTTGTTATTCTTTTGTGGATCCTATATCCAATGCTTCGAGTTTTCGGTGGGACGCGAATAATCTGACAGCCAGAAGTGAATTATGGGCTTCCTTCGTTTTCAAGCCTCCTCACAACAAACGGGACGACGGACGGATGGGAACGAAAGGGCGAAAAAGAAGAGAAGAGTGAGTGAGCTGCCAGTCGAGTCGAAGTATCGGGGAACGTTGTGCATTGCATATAGGTATACACTTTATATTACACCATGTATCGTATGATAAGAGGAGAATGTGAATAGAGTATGCACAATCGTAGGAAGGAGTGCGATGCATGTGAATTTGCTTTTCATCAACATAACGTACTGGCGTGGTATATCCATTATTATTATTAATACCACATCCCACTTTCCAGAACTGGTGCAGTAAGAACATACATAAATATTTACTGCGCACAGTGTAGCGTATCTTAAGGTAAGTGCGTATCAAGTTCTACCGGTATATTCATATTCGTGCATATCAACTAAATATTATGTAGAGACATGCATTCAAATTATACTTAACATTTGTTATACCAAACTATAATTGTACACTTTTAGTTACTTTACTTACTTATAGTTCGCATTATAATAATATGCATCTCTTTTGAAAAGAAATATGACGCTTTATGCCTGCCACAACAGGATCAGCATCACAGACCGACGACAACGCAATAATACGTAAGAAGAGTTGTAAATAAGTTAGCTACGCTATAGCTAGTTAGAAAGACGTTCCACAACACTACAGACTAGAATTGAATTTGAATGTCTCATAGTTTAGCACATAATTTTCGGTCTTGTATAGTACCAGCTTTGGAAATCATCTGATACAAAGTTTCGTCATTACCGCACAAAAATGGAAAGAGCAAAAAAAGTAGAAAGGGAAGACCGAAGACGGCACCAATGGAACTTCTCAAGTTTGTGTGTATCACGTCAAAACGAGTGACGCTTTAGTTCGCATCGAGCGTCTACATATGTATCTACACATTATATAACATATATATGGGTATATCCGGAAAACAAAATGATCCTTTGAATGTACATACAGACATACATACCTTTCCTTGTTCTACTTTCTACAGTTAGCTTTAGTTTCATCATAGTTTTTTGTTGTTCAAGTACTCGCTCGCGTTGGAGTTGCATTTTCTCCTGTTTTTCTCTTTAATATTGTTTTATATGAAACAAAGGGAAATATTCCTGTATTTCTACAATAACACAGAGAATGAAGTAAGGGGAGAAACAATGGATCTGGGGAAATTTTAGTACTATCAGTTAGAGTGAAGCACGGGCACAGTGCAATGAGTAGGAAGGAGCAAAGCAACAGCAGCCGCAGTCACTTACAGACAGGCAGGGAATGAGGAAAGTGCGACTCCTTTTTCTCTCTTTCTTCTTCTGTGCTCTCACTGGAAATTTTCTCCGTAAAACGTCATGCCAGCTTCCTTACTTGCTAAGCTGTCAGGCAGTCAGCCAGCCAGGCAGAAAGAAAAAAACTCAGGCTGATGCAGAGAGCATCAAATAGCGGACCAAACTGAAGCGGATGAATTCAAGTTTACAGACAAACCTACCTACCTAGGTATATACAAACAGACTGCTTTATACAAAGTACACAGATAACTATATATAACATTTTTAACGATGCACTTTCTGATTCCAGTACTTATGCATCTCTTTATGATGCAATCTGTGTAAATTGAGGATTTGCTATTAGTATTAATTAGAAAATTTCATATACCTGAAGTCAATCTACATACTCACTTATAATTCTACAGCATGTATTTGTTTGGGATTGACCGTTTTTGTTTGTTGTAGTTGGTTTGATGGTACATATTATAAAAGTGGTTTGAGCTGATGCATGGAATGCTATGGCACAAAATAAATAGACAGCTCCACTCCCTTGAGCATAGGCTCCCAAAATCCCGCTTACATTTGCTAAATTGGAGATCTGCCTCCAACCCGTCTCCCATGATGATGTCAAAATTTGAGATGGAAAATAATTGGAAAATCCCATTTCTCTCTTTCCATTCCATAGTTGCCTGCCGCATATAATGTACAGTTCGTTCACGAGCTCTCCAGAAGAGTATCTTGACTTCTATTTCCTCTCCGTGTGATAGGAGAGCGACATGGACAGAGAAGGCAAGAGAGAGAGAGAGAGAGAGAGAGAGAGTGGCAGGAAATATTTTGTTGCAAAGTTGTTCTCTTTATAAAAACAGTCTATGTTCTATATAACCTTTACTACTATATAAGATAGGTGATAGATAAGTACTGAAAGACTTGTGTATTTTTTACTATTCGAATATAATATGAATAGCGGGTGTATTATATTAGGAAATGGAAGCAACAACAGCCATGTTTACTGTATGACAGGCATGTGGAATTGCTGGAAATGGAAATAGAAGAGAAGGAC
Organism: Coecobrya sp. COE2; assembly: GCA_027743765.1. Lineage (NCBI taxonomy): Eukaryota > Metazoa > Arthropoda > Collembola > Entomobryomorpha > Entomobryidae > Coecobrya > Coecobrya sp. COE2. The sequence goes on along the minus strand of JAHZMV010001174.1, from coordinate 1,186 downwards.
AGCCAAACCCTAGAGCTCGGGAGTAAAACACAAGCACTGCTGCACAGTAGCCTGTACTATCTTTGACAGTGAAACAAGAGATTTGTACGATGATGAGTAAACTTCTTTTATATCGTTTTACGAATAGAGGAATATTCATGCATGCGATTACATAATATGCAATGCATATATGCATAATATATTCCTTCTTGAATTTCCCCTTTATGTCATGTGGACATTTCCGTTCACTCATCTTCAGCAGCGAACTGATGATCAAAAAATGATGAATATAAATGATACATGACATAATTTAACTTGCTAAGTTTATAAAAAACTACCTTGTATGCATTCTGGTTTTGGAAAACATATGGCCTAGAGTCTGGAGAGAGAGTCACATTGGCACATAATTGTGACTAGGTGAATATGCATTAATTTGGCACATATTAGTTTAATAGTACAAGAAAGGTAGTTTATTCCTTTTAGTCCCCACCATACCTGGTAACTGTCATGACTCTCACTTGGCCGAGCAAAAACACTAAAATTTAATCATTTGTCAACTTCAAAACCTGATGTAAACGCCTTATTATTTAGCTCAGCAATCTTCAACGCAAGCGTGCACTTGAATGGATAATATTATTTTGAGTGTCCCATCGTAAGCTTTAGTGCGAATCTCAGGTGTCAGGAATTAAATAATGGTATGTATGTGTGGAAAATAATAACACAATACCGTAAATGATAGAAATTGAATGGATCATAACAAATAGTGTGCTTCGACAAGAACGAGATACATACCTACTGATAACAAATGCGTCAGGTCTTTACGTTTTTAGCCCCTGCTGGAGTTATAATTGAAATGAAATTGAAGGTCTACATAGACATTGGTTAATACATTTTTGTTTCAGCAAGATCCGTCCACGTGAATGAGAAATGATCTTGTGGAAAAGATCTCGCCCACTACTCATAACCCATTTAACTGGAAATCAATTTATAGGCCGGTCAACTTTTAATAAATTGCTCATTCACTTTATAGAGCAAAACTGGTGGTCAATGGATGTACTGAGCGAGTACTCCAAGACAAATAGACATTGCCAATGCCAATGCATTTCTTTTTAATAATAATCAGCTTCAGCTTCCTTAACAGAGTTTTATTGCATACATTAGGTACACGATACTAACATTCTTGAATATATGCATATTGAATAAACTT
>JAHZMV010001173.1:0-20140 GCA_027743765.1 Coecobrya sp. COE2 | reverse complement strand
GACGTGATCTGAAGGTGATCAAAATCTCTAAACCAAGCAACACCACAAAACCGGCGATTTGGCTTGATGCAGGTATTTTTTTAAAAGATTTAAATGGTTGTGACGTCTGCAAACGCAAATTACATACATATTATGTATATAACTGTGATACATTGCGAGGTTTAAACTGTGTCTCGAAACGAAAGATTCGTTTCAAGCGTCATCGAGTTAAAATGATGATAAAACATTGAAATGATAAATGTACGCCACAAAAGACCTCGAAATAACAATAGGTTCACAGAAAAGAGAAGGAGGTTGTTTAAATAGCCCCGTGCTCTATTAAATAAATAACTACCCACTTACACCTTAATTAAATACTTTCTCACATAGCAAAACAATGAGCTCGTTTTTGTGGTGTCTATTATAGGTATCCATGCAAGAGAGTGGATATCACCAGCGGTTGGAACATACGTTATCAATGAGATTCTTCACAGCAATAACTCAGAAATCGTAAAAATCAGTGAAGACTTTGATTTGTATATTATCCCTGTGCTCAATCCTGATGGGTAAATACTCTAAACAAACTTTCTTTCCCATAAAGTCATTGTCGCATTGTGCCCCGATCGTATTTACACTTCGTATTCACATGCATTGTAAAATCGTGAGATGATATGTTGTTATGCTTCTTTCATTTTCATACGCTTCTTGATACGTTTTATTGTGTTGTGATGCTTCAATGTGAAATGTATTATGCACAAATGGGACAAATGATGGTATAGCAAGTTTCTCTTTGTTTTCCACAGATATGTTTTCACCCAGACCAATAATAGGTTGTGGAGAAAGGTACGAGGACGACGTAATTTACATAACAAAATGATGAAATAGTACATAGGCTGTTTCATGGCTGATATCATCCAAATGCTTCAACAATTTCTTTTGTTAAATTGGTTTTCTTTTTATGGATATTTTATAGACTCGTGCAAGGACAGATAGTATTCTTGGATGTCGAGGTACTCCCGCGATTTCTTGTTATATTACTTTTACTTTATTTCATTTCATAGTATCTCAACTCAAGATGTGCAAAGTCTCAAAACATTTCAATTAACAATATCAATACAAAATTTGACACACAGGAGCAGATGCCAACCGCAACTGGGACTACAGATTTAACAGTAAGTAGGATTTCTAATTTTGGCTTCAATATGTCTTTAAGCTCTACGTAAGCTTAAAGTTGCCATTATGATTCCAAGTAAAGTCGTGAACGCAGAGGCACTTAAAGATGTGCTAGTTACTAATATCTCTTTTATACGTACAAGTTTCCTATTATATACCTTCTCGGAAATTCTTAACAATCTCCTTATTCTTACTTTCGTAGCCGGTGGTTCTTCCAATGATCCCTGCTCCGTAAGTTTTCAACGTATAATTTTAACATAACGAAGTCGAAGCAATGATCCGAGTAATTGCAAAGCCTAATTTTTAAACTATTGATTGTTTTGTTGATTGTAGGACACTTACCACGGTGGCACTGGCTTCAGTCAATCTGAGACCAAGGCTGCGTCAGACTTTTACAATACCATTGCAAACCAAACAAAAATGTTCCTTTCTGTACACAGCTACAGTCAGTACATCCTACTTCCATACGGATACAGCAATGAACGCTATCCTGATTATGAGGAATGGGTAAGCTATGATCCAGCTTTAAATACTAAAAATGATCCTTTCCTTTTGTGTAGATAAATACAAACTTTTGAAATCATAACATGTATTATGTCGCATACTGTGTGCACTGGTGCTGAAATTGTTGAAAATCAATTCATGTAATGCTGAATGTACCAAAGATGCTAGGCTGTACGAGAATTGGAAATGATTTCCATGTCTTCGTACTTCCCAATTTGGATGAGAATATTTTACATCCTGTCCACATTTAATGCTTATAGATGAGAATTGGATTAGCCACTGCCGAAGCAATTGCTCGCCCTTATGGAACCGAATTCGTTGTTGGAAACATTGTTGATCTACTATACGTCTCTAGTGGTGGTTCCGTCGATTGGTAAGGAAAGGAAATCTTTTCATTTCATCTTTTCTCATACAACGTATCACCTTTTTGTTATATATACTCAATTGAGAATCATCCTTCCTAATGCCAAATTATCGTTCATGCCCTAATTCCACTTCGAAAACATAATTTATTATATACGAAAAACCGTATAATAGACTGAAAATAGGTTAAAGTAAAGATATGTAGGTATTTAGTTTGCACTCTACTCTCAGTCTCGACTCTCGATATAGGGCTTAACGTTAAAACTACAACAACCTATACGTATTACAAATTGCATTTTTGATTGCTAATTAGATTGTCATTGCCAATTTTGCCTTTAATGATTGCAATTGCTGACATAGGGCTTAACGTTAAAACTACAACAACCTATACGTATTACAAATTGCATTTTTGATTGCTAATTAGATTGTCATTGCCAATTTTGCCTTTAATGATTGCAATTGCTTTAAGTCTTGTTGTAACCTTGTTTTTGTAGGATTAAGGGCATCCACGATACCAGTATTGTTTTGGCATTCGAACTTCGAGACACCGGAGACTATGGGTTCGTTAAAAACTTCATTAATCCTTACTCAATTTCTTCATGATAGAAAAAGGTAACGCAATATACGAACAGTACTGTACTTAAAATGATATATTTCTGACAGATTTGTACTGCCACCGGACCAAATAAAGTAAGTATAAGCGTCTTTTGATCGATCTCGGAAAGAAATACGGACTGTTACAAACAAGATGCAATTTAATGATCCTATACTTAAATATTTTCTTTGCTATTTGTATTACTCCAGACCCAGTGGAATCGAATTCATGGAAGGACTCAAAGAGCTTGTTAAACAGCTCCGAGACAGGCTCAATATGCCCTAGATAGAGCTCTTCAGGATCCACATGTATACCTAGCTACATTACGTATACACATTGGTTTATTATTATTATTTAATGACATTATTATCGAATTGATACAAAAGTTCATGGCTATGAAAATAAATAATGTTTGAAATGCAAAATTATCTTCGCGTATGTATATGTATATTATGCATTATGGTAAAATGATGTTTACCCATTTTCCAAATTACATAATAATTTACGTCTTTCATTGCACGTTATCACTTTGAACTCTGTACTTTCCAACCTTTCACTATTTCGTGACTCGAAATGTAGCATACAGTTGCATATTGTATGTAGCTTCAAAGAAGTTTATAATGATCTCAGTATTGCTTTCTCCGAATATGATTTTCTCTAAATGTCAATGCATCAATCTAGAGAAACCAAAGTATTTTGTTTAAACTCTCTAAGATGTACCTTCATTTCAATTCTCTAAGCATTCGTTACTCTTAATTATGTTTATTGGCAATAGTGTTTTATAGAACGAGGGAGTGTATTTTCTATACAATATTACTTTAACCAAAAAAATGCATAAATATAATGCTTCATTCAGATGTCACGATTAATTGAATTAAAGCAACAACTTGGCGTAAAGCCAAACTGTCAACTACTGTATGATATTTTGCATTATTTACACCCAACACCACTTAGCTTACAAAGCTTACTGGTGAATACGACGGTTATTTATACATTCATAATGATATCTATGACTGGATTAAGGATTGAATGCACACTATTACGAAAACCTCTGCTTACATTTTCCTAGCAGTTGTAATGCAAAAATTGCACATTGATTCTCAGCTTGTTTAGCCTGCCAGACGAAAACGTTGGAAAAATGGTCAAAAGCTGGTTACTTTGGCTGAAGGTTACATTTAGTTTAGTCTGCAAACGAAGGAAATTCTCATGACGCTCAAGAATACCACATCACACACTGACACACTTTCCCCCCAGTGATGTGTAAACTTTACTCTTACTCACACAACCCAACACATTCCATGAAACATTTATGCATACAAAGTAGTATAAGAAAGCACGAAACGAAGCCCTCAAGATATTTTCCCCAGTGTTACTTTTCAAATGCTGTTGTGTTGGTGGTTGGTTTGCAAGGTAATTGCAGTACAGTGGGGCTTTCTTTTTTCCGTAAAAGCTCTCGACTAGATTTTTAAAGCTGGATTTTGGATCCCTTCCTTTCTAAAGAGGCGAGCAAGTCACGAGAAGACAATTTTATTGTGTGTTTTGGGACCACAGAGGAATGCATCAAAAAGTAAATGCATGGAATGAGCATTAAGAAGCACCACAACAGACTGCACATACAAACAAGGAAAAGTGTTAAGAAGCATATATGAAATAATGTTTCACTCTCACAATGTATACCTATGTATATTAAGTAAGATATAGACTAGAACATTATTATGCATCTATTAATATGGCATTCTATAGGTTTTATGTATGAGTGAGTTGGGGTTTAAACTGTTGGCATATAAAATTGTTTGTTATTTGCCAACACTCTTGCGTGTTTCCCCGTTCTCCATTTATAAACAGCACATTAACTTGCGTTTTGCGTTTCTTGAAGCAAAATGTCAACGTGCATTCATTATTTCACGCGGAGGTCTTAAACGACGGCCTATTTTGCACTCATAATGACATCATTTTTCCTTATCGAATTTGTCATCTAATTCAAAGTTCCAAGTCTCTTTGAGATACACAAGGATAAGCAAAGAAAGCTTATATGTATTTGATAATATTTTCGGAGGTCAAAGACACCATTTTTAACCTCATATTTTTGTTGAGCAGAGACCAAAGAAAAAGAAGAAAGTCTCTTGAAAGAAGAACGTGACTTTGGTAATCAAAATCTAACAACGTGAACGGTAAACAGAATTTAGAAGATGAACTTTATATGAAAATATGAGATAACTCATTGTTATTTCTATTAAATCCAAACCTGCACCACCATTATGATGTATGATGACTTTCTACTTGCTGAATGCAAATGAAAACTGGCTATAAACTATGAATATGATGTTAGTTTTTAGTGATATAATAATATGATGTTTATTTATGTGGGGCTTACAATAGAATGTCATCCACTACAACAACATTTTATGTTTTGCTGAGGATTGTTTGTTTGTTGTTAAAAAAGGAGACAAAAGACAAGCAGTGAACCACGTAGTGACCACATTCCATTATGAACCAGTCGGAGATGGAAGAAAAGGAGCAGAAAAAGCCTGTGACTTTTGCTAGCCGCGTTATTTTTGCTTATGTCTCACGTACGTGCGAAAGAAAGGCCATAAGTATATGACTCAGAATGGAAATGGGGTAAAACAGTGATGCTATATTATTACCTATGTACCCTTGGATGGCGGCTGTGAATTTTTTTCTACACAGAAATCGAGTAGGATAGTTGTTTTACTACTGTTGGAAATCACATTCCATTATAAAGAGAAATGCCATCGCAAAAGAGTAAGAGAAAGAGTAAGAGAGAAAGCAAGCACCTTTTCCATCCGACATCCAACATTTCACTTCCATTCAACCTCCATCCTTGTAAGGAAAAAGGAATAGTCCCTAACTAGTTTGGTGTCAGTAGCACACAAGCTAGCAACTGGAGAACACAGCAAGCAAACCAACCATCATCATCCTCAGACAGCGACTGATAGGACACACAACCAAAATAGAAAAGAGGTCTGACTGCATGTGTGTGTATACATTTTAGTTAGTTGGTGGTATAACGTATTGCTGCGTTGCACTAATGGCATTTTCAAGCCTTTTTCTCTTATAATAAATAAGGATTTTAGGGAAAGGACCCATGCGCGGTTCGAGATCGATCGAACCGAATCTCTCGCTCTCCCATACTCTCACGCTTTCACCCATCCTATCCACCAGGAAAAAGTGTAGCTGGTTGCCACCACGGTTGTTAGTCATTCTTTAGTCCCGATCAACAACATGGAAAGAAGTTTACAGCTCAGGTAAGCTCGTGTTTTGTTGAAAAAGAGAGAAAACGGGGGAAACTAGCAAGAGAGAAGGAAAGCAAACTAATTTTCTTCTTTCTCGCTATTTGAACTCGTTACTTACTTACTTACATTACCTTACCTTCCTCTATCTAATTTAGTCTCATATCTCTCTCTCAAATTAGATACACATTAAAATGCTTACTGGTTTCTACAAAATATACATATAATATTCATTCTCTTTTGTGCTTGCCCAACCACCTTTGAGGACCCCATAATAATTTTGTATCATTAGTTTGGTTACAGTAAAAGTAAAAGTAAAAGTACAGTAAAGCAGTAAATATCACGTGTGCACATGTGTGTGTCTCTCTCTCTCCCTTTTCCTCGTAGTTTCTATACAACTCTACTATTTTATCATCAAATAATGGCTTTCAAGTAAATAAATAGTAATTCTAATCCTATTACTTTTTCTATATCACATGGATAACAAACCTCTGTATCACTCGTCACATGTAATAAACATTACACGTTTCCTCGCAATTTATATATCCGCTCGTACTGTGCTATTGAAAAAAATTGTGGTTAGATTCGATAGTATCGGTGGTAGGATGTCATTTATTCTCTTTTTACGTCGACATTTTATATAAAAGCGTACAATATGCATAATGTATGCTATCTATCAAAGAAACAAAAGCGCATACACATTTCCTTGCTTTTTCATTGCTAACGATCTCGTAGCAGAATGTGTGCCTTTTGTTCGTTAGGCTCAGGAATGCGTTTTACCTGCGGTCTAACTGGAGAAAAGAGAAAATTAGATTGTACCTTACTTGTTACTGTATTACTGTCAATGTACATAAATACCTATAGGTACATGAACTTGCTTTGACAATGATTGTTGAACAAGTTTGTTTTCCTTCTTACTATTATAATTGTGTGTAGGTACATATAAGTATATTGCACATAAGTACTCTTGGCGGATGACTTTTTATTCAGGTGTACCCCTAAGAAAAGCATTTTACTGTAAACAGTACCGTCATTTTCCGAGGAGTTTATATTTAATTCAATATGAGTACTGAAAATGCCTCTAGAGAGAAAGGATAAGGTGAACAAGGTGAAGTAGAAAAAGTGACAAATTGAGAGGATAAATAACAAGACTTCCTTTATGCTTTGATCAACAACAAACATCAGACGTGAAAAAAGTCGTGTACTGTTTTCCGAAAGCATGTATTTATGAGTATTTCTCGTTTGACACATGAAGCAATGTTTGGTAACACTGTAACACTTTTAACATTTATACCCTTTGTTCAAGTGGTGTGAAGAATTTTTTTACTTACCACTTCAGTGACTGAGAGTAGACGAAAGCTATACTCAGCGTGTTGGTAGAGATGAAGAGTTTCACGGAGAAAGTAATCCGAACCGGCCATTCTTTCTCTATTACCCAAACCCAGATTTATGTGCTGTATTTTGCTATTTTTAATCCAATTTAATATCATATGGGGTAACTTAAGTAGTTGTACAAATAGGCTCATAAACTCGTTTATAGCTCGTTGTATATAAAATTAATGTTGCTCACTACCAAATGCTTTGAGGGGAAATCATATGCGTACGAAATGCCAGGTTCTCCACACACGTCCCCCTTTCTGGTGAAAGCAACCGAACATTTTGCATTCCGTAAATCTTACATTTACAGTCAGAGTGACCATGTTGTTCACAGAAATGTCAACTTTCACAATACATAATTTGTTTGTACATGCATACCTACATAAGTACATATACATATATACATAACAGGAGCATAGGCATATTTTCATTATTCGGTTAGTTTAACAATAAATCTTTTCTACTTTTCTGTAGGTGACTAAATACCAACATTACAGTTGTTCTTTATCCTTTCATTTTGTGTACTTGTGCTGGGAAAGCATTCAATTTCGTAAATCCGTTTGATCAGATACACTATGCATAACATATTCCACTAGCATTTGGTGATTATGTGCTTTTGGAAACATGATGATGGTAAAAGTAGAACCGGCAGCAGCTTCTTAGAATAATCAGTGAAAGTCTGAGTAGTTTACTTGTGTTGTGCTATTAGTGTTAAAATTGTGGTGCCTTTCTATTATTATGATTGTTTCAGTGAGAGTAGACAGAAAAATGAAGGAAGTGAAGTTGGTAAATCTCGTGTTTGTGCCTCATTCAGGACTCATCTTCCGGCAAAAACACCAAAATGTGACTCCAGTATATGGTCTGTGTTGAAAACATGTATTGGAAAAGACTTAAGCAAAATCACGATGCCGGTTCAATTCAACGAACCGCTATCATTTCTTCAGAGAATCTCCGAACATATGGAATATAGTGAGCTCCTGCAAATAGGGACAGATGACCCCGTTGAAAGAATCCAGGTGAGTAAACAATATTTGATATTATTTTACCCTCTCGAAACAAAATCGCTGCTTTTGTATACGTCATGCTATCAAAACTGATACCCAACTTGATTTTTTGAAGAAAAGAAAGCAAACAGATACTTCAAGAGAACAATGTGTATCACGTTTTGATTAAATAAATGCAAAGTATCTACTCTCTGCAGCTTTCATTTTCAGAAAGATGTCACAACAAAAGTCATTTTTCTATTGTAGAAAGTCCAACGAGATGGGTATAGGTAAGTATTTACCTTTGATTCCTCTAAATATTAGATAGTAAGTTCGTGTTTTTAAGTAAAACCATCCATATTACTTGGATTTCGCAAATAGTAAATATGAAATTGAATAAAAAATATGCATTGCATAAAATGATGTAATGCAATGTTATGAAGTATGTAGAGAATTACCATACATCCATTACTGGGAATGCTTTCTCCCTCCGGCTTTCCTATTTTCCGGCATAATTTTAAATTTCAAGCTAAAACGGTATAGTGTATTAAATTAAAGCCATATCTACTGATTTTCTTTTGTTTGTTCAGACTCATTTGCGAGCAAGTTTCACATCATCCTCCAATCTCAGCTTTCCATGCAGAATCTGATGCTTTTGTCTTCCATGGCTGGATATATCCTAAACTTAAGCTTTGGGGTAAATCCGTCGAAGTTCATCCCAAAGGAAACATGAGGCTGGTCTTAAAAAAGTATGTTGAGAAGGATGTGATATATTAACATCAATTCATCTCCGTCTTGACTTGATATTATGTAAATTATGATTTCATAAGGCTTCGTGTGGTTCAAAAACAGTCCTAAAGGCTTTCCACTTTGCCCCAAGTTATAATTATACGTTCATGAATTACATATTTATGCACTTTGCAATTTTGTTAAAAATGCACCTACCTATCCTGTTCCTACCTGACAACATATACTTACTTCACTGAGGTAATGAGTTTCAAAATATTTCGTTTCACGAAACAATACATACAGTCACCAGTGAATTTCTCTATAACAAACTTTCGAGTACGAATGGAGTGAACATGCAAACGGCTGTTGAAAAGTATAGAATGAAAATAAGTACTGGTTGCATGAATAATTGATTGTTGAAACTATTTACAATGCACGTTACCATTTACTTCGTAATAAATTAACACTCTTATCAAGTTACTGCAGACCAATGTTAAAGAAAGCTAGTATATATACCGAGTTCTTTAGCACAAATCACACGTTTGTTCTCTTTGGAAATATGCTTTTCGCTGAGTGCATTTATTGATAGTTTTGTTTAGTCGCTTGTTAAAAATAAGTAAAATCGAATGAACTAAAAAGCAAGAGCTATACAGATAATAGGGTTCAATTTTCAATGACTGGGTGTTACATGAATGTAGTTATTAGATATAATCGAAAATACACATTGTGAAGTAAATACTAGAAATGCTTACAAACTCTAAAGGTGATGAAAAACTTTTAGCAAATTTGCATGTGCTGAAGTACTTGATTGCGTAGTGTTTGTAGTTGTTGAGCTTTGGAAACACAAAAGATTCAGTAAAATATATGCTGATTTTATAGATATTGCTACAACTTCTACCAGTTAGTTTGAACATACCGTCATCAACCATTAGTTTAGAAGGGTTTCTTATTGAAACTAAATTCGACCACTATTTTTCCTAGCCAGGGATTCTATGATTAGGAAAGTAGAAGTAATAAACTGTAAAATATGAAGATCAATTTAACGAAAGCGGATGAAAAAATGTAAATGTAATTCATATGCATATTATCGTTACACGGATATTGGATCGTTCCACTCTGAATGACTATAAAATATTTATATGCATGGAAGTGTGAAATGGGTAACATCAAGTTATGCCAATTGGTGGAGTGAGTTTATATTAGTTCATTGTTTTACTTTCTAATCTAATCTAATCCTTGTTAAAATGATACACACAGACGAACACAAAGAGAACACCTTAAAGAGTTGCTTTTACTTTTTATAGCATTTTCAAAGCCATATTTATACAATATGTATATACAAAAACATGAAAGAGCAGGAAAGTCGAAGAGGAAAGTAGCTATGTTACGATACATTTCACTAATAATAATACTTGTGCTTCCACTTTCATCATTTCCTTCAAAACAAAGGCTTACCTGGAGCCACAGTATAGATCTCGATAAACTTTGAGCTCGTTGTTGACCACTTTTGACCTTTCTTTTATCCCGTTTTATGATCGCATTTCGTACAAACTAGAATATTAACCAAATGTTTCATGCTATCGTAGATACAATGAAACATATACTTGGTCACACATATACTGCACAGTCCATAATGTGGTGATTGGAAAATTGTGGATTGAACATCACGGAAATTTGGAAATCGTGTGTGCTGAATCCGGGCTCAAGTTAACTCTTCATTTCAAACCGGCTGGATGGTTTCACAACGAACTGCACCGGTTTGATGGATTTATCACTGACGCAAAGTAAGAAAAAAACAAAACTATAAGAAAATGTAGATTTATTTTGTATTTCATGGTCTACTGTACATGCTTTCACTTTTGAGATTCGAATTGATTCACATGGAGAGTACCATAGTCTAGCAGAGTTTTCTGTTAGGCATTTGTAGTATTTTACAACTTTCCTTCGTCACCAGTTTTCAACTGTGACGTAAGTGCTAAGATACAAGTAGTAGATGAAAGCTGTCTTTCTTTTACTTAAACTTCTCGTACACTTAAGACCAGCTTAAACCCATGAAAGTAAATTAATGGGCAAAAGAGCATTCAGTGAAAAGCTGCTCTTGGGGCATTTTTGGAATTACATGTTCATTTCGTTACGGACAGTGTTCTTACATCCTGCAGAATAACATTCATTTATGTCTGGATGTTTGAAGCCAACATCTGTGCACATTACATCCTTAACGCAAAAATAAGTCTGCAGTTTCTTTTTTACACAATGACAGGCAAACAGAAACTCAAAAGAATATGAAGCGGAAGAACAAAATAACACGATGATTTCATGCATCCTCAGAAAAATGTTCTTTTTCATTTTTTTAGGAAAACCAAGTTACGCTACGTCTATGGGAAATGGACGCAGGCAATGAAGTCTACGGATATTGAATCTTATGATGAGTTTATGAAGGCCAACGCTCATAAATTGAAGTAAGTTTTTTATGTACAAGGTTGTATAATAACAACTGGTTTCTTAAACGAGCAGTTGTAAACCGGATTAGCAGCCATAAAAATGAATTCGCTTTCCCTCTTTCTCATCAAAATGTTTGCGCTTATCTCCATGCTTGTGTATAAATTCGTTTGTGATTTATATAAAAAAATCATATTTTAAAGACTGGGCGAACCTACGACGGAAAATGCTACCAAGAAATCACCTGCAGTGAGTCCTTCTCCGGGCCGGAAAATGTTTCAGAAATTCAATTCTCTGTCCATTGGGAAATCGTTCAGTACAAGTCTTGACGTAAGTTCTCTTTTCCTATTCTGTCAGTAGAGTGTCAGCTTTCGGATTTAAAAAAGATATAACTACCTAAGCTGTAAGAGTAGTGAAAAGTAAAGTTAAAATCCTCCGAGACCCTTCCTTTGTCACTGCTTTTGAAATCCTTTCGTCCTCCTGTGTCTTTTGAAATCTGCTTTTCGGATGGCTCAAAACTCATGAAACTTCATTGCTTACTCAGACAGTTAACCTAATAATAATGAGATGAAAGTACACTTCCGTTTATACATATATATAACTAAATTAGAAAAATGGAGTTATCAACCTTTCTATAAGTTAGGTAGAATGTTAAAAGGACAACGTATCTAGTTTTCATTAGTCCTCAAATTGCTCTCTAAAGAAATACTAAGGTAAAAGAAAGTCTCTACTGTATTTCATAAACTGTACACATAAAAAGCATTCAGGAAAATTGAATTATTAGACGAAGAAAAAGTGTCACGCTTAATTTGATTTGCTTAATTTACGATATTGTGAAGACATCACAACATTCTTTCTCACAACATTCATTGTGTTAGTATACATACTTTTCACAAAAGAAATAATTCATTGACTTCCAACGCTTTTTAATTAGATTGTTTCAAAACCAATCTGTTATGTATAAATGAAACTTACGAAACTGTTAAAAGTTAATGTGCTATATTAATATAATACATAATTTCCTTTACATAATATAACTATAATATGTAGGTATTTTATAATGTTTCTATTTTTAAGTGTTCAGCTCAAAGACGCATTTTTAGTATACCGATCGTTTAATAATCAATTCGGCCAGTAATTTTATAAATAACAATAGCAGCTGTTTGTAATAGCGCAACATATATAGTTCAGTCAGCCTATGACTTTTCCTTTGGCAAGTGGATTTGACAGAGTGGTAATTGGATGTTGTTCTTCGTACCCAAAACTCATCATTGTAGATGGGCCTTTGTATAAGCTTTCACAATAAAAAGTCCTTGTACAATATTCTGCTGGAGAAGCAAATCACATATTTATATTAGGTATGTCTCCACTGCCCATTTTTCGTTGATTTACACTAAAAGGTTTCTTATTGTATACTATAACTTTCTGGATGCGGCTTTCCATATCATGCTGTTTTCCTCTTCTGCCGTAAAGCCGTAAAAGACCCATTAACTTCCATTTTACATCCCAGGAGAGTCTTTCTACTTAAGTTCATTACTATCACGTTATTAGGCACAAGATCCTGCTCTCGGTCGAATCAAAATCAGAAAATATGTTATAACTGCTAGGCATAAAACATGCTATAAACAGTGATAAAAAAGTGAGCTTTGTTGGAGCTACCCTGCTTTTTTGTATTTTGTTGATCTGACGTGTTCCAGTTTGTTACTCGTATAGCGTAGCTGATTTTTAAACTAGGATGATGATAAAATATTGTGCAATTATACTCCTTTCTAAATCTAATATTATGCGATTTCCAGCCTAGCCCCTCTTCAGAAACAACAGATTTATCCCCAGAAAATCAGGAAGACTCTTTACCCAAGTCAGACACCGAGTTGATCGATATTCCAAATTCAGTAACCTTGTGGGAAGTTTCACCTCGGCCAGAACATGCATCAGACGTAAGTGAACACAATTGTCCTAGTTTTTTTACTACCAACTGCCGCTCCACTTCAAGTATTAACTTTACATCTTCACAAAGAAATACTAAACGTGGTACAATAAGAGAGAAAGGCCTACTGTATTAAGAATGTCTAGTAACAAGTGTATCTTGAGCATTGCGTTCATTTTCTTCATATTTCCTGCAATTTCAGGCGATTGAGTGCTTTGGATGTAATTTATTGGTTTCTGAAAATACGCTATCTTTCATCGTGTAAAGGATTAGTAACGATTGCATGCGAAAAATACATAATGCTATCAGGTTATTGATGCACGTAAGTATCTTTCGAATGATAGGATAAGCGGTAATATGTCGGTAGGTTATATAAAGGGTTATAAAGCGCTTGAAATCACGAAAATTTGAGTTTGTTACCAGGTTTTCCTACATTAAAACAACCACTTGAGGAGATATCACGGTTTTCTCAAGATACCCCAAGTTCTGCAATTTCATTCCATAGTTCAAATAGGTAGGTATACAATACAAATACGTGCCGTGCTACTTCCTATGAGGTGTTCGCTGTCGACAACCGTCAGATGAGTTACAGGAGAAAATGTCTTTCTCCTTTCAATTATTCATTGCATCCAATAAAAGTTGAGAACTTTGGTGAGTATACAACTAAACGGTTTCTGTGAAGAAGGAGCAAACATGTAATTTCCTTTCTCTGAACTAGTAAGTTAAAGGAATCCTAAACTGTATACATTCTTAACACTAAATTGTATATTCGGAGACTATCACGAATATGGAATATCAATAATTTACCCACATATGAAGTTCAGAGAATTCGTTATACACCTACGTAAACCCTTATTTTTACCAGGCATTTTTTCATAGAAATTTTGTTATGAAAATTTTAATAAACATTTGCAGGCACCTTTGATATCAGTGAGAAGAACTTTCTTCATTGATGAGCATTTTTTTCCTGTGTTGAGAAAAGGAAACTAAAAAATTAAATTTCAAAGCGAATATGCGGGTTCATCACTGGAGGCGTTTGTGCGTTTAGAACATAAATTTTATGGGCTAAAGGATTGTAGGAGGATATGGTAATAATTTGCACCAGCCTTTTCTTATAAATGCTGCAAATTGTACATTTATATTAATGTGATTGCAAAATGTGGTTCCCCTACAGTTGTCATTGAGCAATGTAACAGTTTAGCTTTAGCTTATACTCTGCTGATGCTCAACGAATCGCTTGTAAGCGGTGAACACATAAACAGAGCAGTTTTACCCAAAAAAAACTTTTTATGTAACCGTGAAGCTTAAACTTTCTCTGCAACGACAAGTAATGCTATCATACTGCAACTGATTGCGACAACTTCTTTCCACACATTTCAGTCTACCTATATATCTGAAAGTACTTTCTCAAAGATCCAGAAGTACATCATCATCAGATACATGAACAAAGGATCATTCTCTTATTCTCATACACCTTATAGCCCATGAGTATTACTTTTAAAAGCAATCTGTCAGAATCCTTTTCTATTCGTAATTCTTCCTCGTACACGGCAGGACGTTTCAGTGTAATCTCTTTTCTCTTTTCTGTGTATTTCGTCATCACTTAAACGGTAACTTATTCCCTGGGAAAAGGGATCTCCGATATATAATGCAAAACATTATATTCTCTCTTTCGTATTTTTAGTATTCTCCGAAAAGAAATTCGTATTAATTTCTTTGACTGCATGAACTTTCCACTTGTCTACTGTTGAAATACGGTAAAATGTATGTACATGTCTGTTTTATATATCTTTTAACAGTACTATCACTTCACCCTCTTTGCAATGGGTCTCAACCAGGCACTTCCAGATATGAAATCTTTGTGTCCTACAGACTCAAGGTAGAGTAATTTCACTTAAGTTGAATTTTGGATATCACTCCTTTCATTCATTCTACTGCTTTTCTATTATTTAGTAGTCTATATTTCAGTTAAATATAGCACTCTCCATTGTTTCTATTCCGTTTTATTTTGTAGCGTTTTCCTTTTTAATGAAAAAAGGCTTCATCATTCTTACAAATGTTACTTTAAATTGTTTGTAATTAAAGGTTCCGCCCAGACATACGTAAACTGGAAGAAGGTGACTTAGACGGGGCAGCAGATGAAAAAAATAAATTGGAAGAGAAACAACGTAAACTTCTCAAGGCGAAGACGGACTTGAAGCCACAGTGGTTTGAAAAATCAGGAGAAGATTGGATGTTTAACGGAAAGTACTGGACAGATGGAAGCAAATCCCAAGTCATTACGTTATTTTAGTCAATGACAAAAATTGCTTATCTTGTGCAAATGCACTCTAGATTAGGAAAACGGATAGAATCCATTTTCTTCCGTGTAATCCGATAATAATTGACGAGAAACGATATACGTATGATGTATTTTGAACTTTTCGGTTTTTATAACATGGATGCAAGCACACTGCCTCGAGATATAATATATGTACCTACCCAGATGAACTGTGAACATGATATTCTGTGCGTGTGACGAAAAGAAAATATTTTATGCGATATGCGATGATGATTCTACAAATAAAGTATTGACTTGACTGGCAAATATTTTATCCTGGGAAATTATTAGGACTGGGACTGCTATACATTAATGTTCCACAACATCTAAGTTGAATGTCCTCTTAAACTGAAAAATATTGATTAGTAGAAGATTGAAAATCTTACTTTTATCTTGGAATGTAAAAAACTGTAATGGAGACGTCAACAACAGTTTAAGCGTTAGCGTTCAATGTGCTTCAAACAAGGAAGTTATATAAGGTATTACCTTTACCAAACGGAGAAACGAGAAGCAATTTTAGTTTTTAGCGTTCATAGTTGGATTGATGCTCCTCTTTTAGGTATGTAAAGCACAATATCAAATTCATCAACGGATCGACGTTTTCTACTCTCCTCTGTCGAGGTAATCAGTCCGTACAACAAGAAGTTTCGTCAAATTGATAAAATTGATCTCCAAATATTTCCATCATTTTCCATCCCAAATTATAGCCATAAGTTGTTATAATAAATAAATACATATTAATATTGTATGGCTTGCTTGAATCAAAATTCCATTTTGTGATTCCTCGTGACTGACTCACCTTTGTATAATAAGCAAATTTTATAACAAAAATAGGTAAGCACAAAATCAAGTAAAAATGAAACAAAATAATCCTACTAGTGTGTAGTGACATAAAATGTATATACCACAGGGAAAAAATGCATAATTTGCAAAAGATACTAGAACTAGCAGAAAAAGTAGAAGATTAGCTTATATAGGAATTGGAACAATTAAAGCCAACAACATTCGATTACAATAGAACCAGCCAAAGAGCCAACTCAGCAATATGAAAAAAGTATCTAAGTAAAAACTTATTAATAGAAACAATGTACACTCAAGTAGTTCCTGCGTGATCAAAAGAGCCAGACCAACGTATTTTTGATGTCATAGGTCAACTTCGTTGAGATGTTAGATGTATTTACAAACAAAAAGTAGCCTCGAATTCAAGAATATCTTTGTATTACGAACTACCAAATAGTAATATAAAACTATAAAAAAGTAAAAAAACCTCTGGTGTTTGTTTAAAATTAAGTGAACATATAATCTATCAAGGCGTCTTTTAGAGCGTTCTCGCAACAAAGGTATGTAATATGTATATTTAACAAAACAAGCTTACTATTATTATTATTTTGTATTAAACTAGGAGTAAACTTAGTTTCATGTATTGGTTTGAGTATTGGTGAAAGGTCTCTTTTGATTGTCATAACCCGTGTGAATTTTTAGCTAATTTTCAATGATTTTCATTATTTTATCATATTAAGTGTTTATGTCTTAAATACTAAAGTAGTGTAAACGGTGACGCTATTAATATAACGTACTGATGAAACCGCATCCATAAATACAATACTGTGCATGCACCGGTGCTTTCCTTTAGTCATAGATAAACTAGTAATTAATCAATCAATGTGTGAAATAGTAAAGGACTTGCGTATTGTATACGTGCTCCCAGAAAAAAATAGTGGAGCGTTTTTTTTTCATTGTCAATCTTAGAACATATTGGAAGATAAGCCTGCCACAAATCAGTGATGAGATTAGTGCAAAAAAATAACTGTAGATCGCTCAGCTAGAGACTATAAAAATGAGCAATATACATAATATGTAAAAAAAAATATGCTACCTTTAGCCGTGATACTTTTTTTCATGTCCACTACAACCTTTCGAGAAACCAACATGTCAATAAATACTAAACCAAAAAAATATATTAAGTCCTAGTAAATTGTTATAATCAGTAAAAAAAAATGTGCGTCAAGTGTTAACCCATATGCTGTGTTAGGTATATTCTGCTCAGGTGAGTAACAAATACATAGCTATAAAATATAACGGAAATTAAAAAAAGTAAATGTCATTTGATAACCCAATAACATTCAGGCAGGGACAAGTAAAGGAATCCCAAGTTTGGGACATTTATATAATCGTCGCAAGTCGCAAATGCTCATTTCAAAATATTATCATTAGGTATGTGACTTGTATTATGTGACTTCGTGTTACATTTTTTCACAGTGATCAAAAATTCATAAGGCACGCATGTCCCAAAAAGTAACGGTAACTCAGAATACGACTCAGAGTTGATTTCCTCAGATAACGATAGTAAGTAAAAAAATATGAAGTTATATTTTGGGTAATGATATATTGCATAAACGCTGTATGCTCGTCTTTTAAAACGTAGAACTGCAATTCATATTACAGTCTCGTAAACATTTTACTGGAGAAGAAGGTGTGAAAGGGTGAGTACACGAGTTTTCAGCAAATTATCTACAGCTACGCTATATGCTTTCCAATTTAATTATCATGTTATTATCAGTAATGGTAAAAACCAAAATAAACGATGCATATTTATTTACAGTATAAAAAAAGGAAATTAACTCATATCAACCACAGTATCATTAATTGCTAGTAAGTTTTTTTTTCAAATTGTACTAAAGTACCGACTTTTCGTTTAGTATAATCTTGTTAGAATCATTAAATTCCTAAAGTACTTTAAGTAGCTTATTAATGTGGTGGTGGTGCTAAAGCTATGATTAGCTAAGGACACTGGTGTATGAAAAAAGGTAGCACGCAACTAAATTTGTTTGGTTGAATTATGTTGTACACTTGTTAAGGAGAACTGAGAACTTAATATAAAAAATGTAATACAACACTTTGTTTAATTAAGAACAATAATTAGAGAAAAATAGCCGTGATTATTATTTACCCAACCCACGTACATAGCTGTGGATGTGCTCAGGCTGATTTTAAATAATAAAAGTATTAAAAAACGGAAAAAAATTATATTTAAATTCATTCCTTACTACTTTTGATCTAGCAGCAAAAATCATAATTTCTACAGAGTTGCGATACATATAACAGTGTATACATTTTTAACATGCATGATTTTTTCCCATGATTAATCAATACTTTAATGTGTGCTCCTCAAATTTTCCTTATTTTCGTTTGTAGGTAAAAATCTGATCCGACCCGGCATTCTTGGAATTGACAGGAAGGACTCCCGAAAAGATAAGAAAACCAAACTATAACTTTGAATGGGTATCTATATTTATATTTTTGCAAGCATAATATAAAGTAGGCATACTTTAATTTGGGACGATCATGTAAAAAGTCATTATCACAGGGAAATTTTCATCTTCACACTATGCAAACTTTTTGGTTTTCTCTTTGGTGGTGGTGGTCAATGGTCATTGTTGTGGAGGTGGTCATGATAATGATGATATTTTTTGTGGTGAGGTGGAGGTGATCATTTGTTGTGGAGGTAATGATGATGATATTTTTTGTGGCCGTGGTATTAATTGTTGTGGTGGTGGCAGCCTTATAACACTTAAAAATACATCCTTATCTCTACCAAACTAACTACCAAGGTCATCCTACTTGCATTTTGATAGCATAATATTACGACATTTATACATAACTATCCCCCCAAAGCATTCAAACTAATCCACTCCCAAAACCGTATGCAAAAAAAATCATTCTCTTGCTCCTTATCATCCCTCCTGCTCAAACCCAACCAAACCCCACAGTTTTTGCATACAAAGTAACATTATCCCCACTAATGATTCATTAGCACCTCCAAACGCCCATGCAGTATGCAAAATTAACTATTTTGCATACATACATGAATCATTTGTCGGCAGTGCAGTGTGTGAGCTCCATGTCCCGTGTCTCGCTCAACTTCCACTCTTCACAGCTCTCATCTATCTCACTTTGCCCCCCACCTCAGCAAAGTGAAATAGCTTGTTGTTGTGTTGATCTTGACATAAAAAAATAGCTAGAGTACAACTGCTTGTCTATCTATTCACCTGAGAGAAGTGTAAACATTTTTTTATCTGTATAGCTTATTGTAGTACATCACGTACACTCAAATGTCACACTGGTTGTGTGCATTAAAGAATTTGTACTGTTTTTTTAATGCAAAAAAACCGAAAATATAAAGCTATTAGGCATCTTGTGTGTGGTGTAGGGATTCATAGTCATTCTTGAAGTTATAAAGAAAGCAACATCTGATTTTTAAAGAATAGTTAATTTTTTTTTGCATATGGGGAAGGGGAAGTGAGTGTGGGGGAAGGTTATAGAGATTTGTTAAAAAAAATTGGTGGTGGTGTTTTAAGGTTAAAGACCCCACTTTAGTTTGTGTGATTGACAAAGTTTTTGATTTTTGAGCTTTGTGAAAGCTTTAAAGTGACTTTTTTCGGGAAAAGTGAAAGTGGATGTAAAAATAAATTTGGTGGAGAAAAATATAGTGAAGGGATT
>JAHZMV010001172.1:0-40367 GCA_027743765.1 Coecobrya sp. COE2 | reverse complement strand
GAAATGTTGTAAAGACAAAAACATAACTGGAAAATTATACAAAGTATCTTTTAACAAATTTAAAATTTAGACAGAACAGAGCTTAGACGTTTAGAAAATGCCTACATAAAATGATCTGCAATATTTACTATACATGCACGTATCTAAAAATAGCAATGTTAGTTATTAGCTACTGCGCTTAAATGAACGTAGATACTCGGTGGTTAGATATTTTGGAAATAATTTGTCCGTCAACAAGATTGCAAAATTATTGCCTGTGTACCTAAGCACAATTAAATGGTGTTTTGCCTTTTTAGATCAAGTTGGCAGGAGAGAGAATTTTCATATCTCTGCATATGTTATCTGTTTCGTCATTTTGTTATAGTGTTAATGTTATTCCAGTAGTTTTCTTCAATAATAATAATATTGTTTTCTGTGTGCCTACTTGTATAATAATGTTATTTTTAGCAGTATTTTTGCGATTCTACAACTTGCGAATATATTGGTGCTGCTTCGAAATGTTGAAATAAAGAAACTTGTATTCAACCATGTTAAAATATAGTTATTATGCAATAACACACGATAATATAATAGCTGGCAGCCTGCATGGTTTTTACTTTTTGGATACGACTGCTAAAACATCTTTAAACTTTTTTTGTTTCTTCCACTTTTTAAGCCTCTTTCATTTTGATTCTGACTCGTTCGTATTTCGCATATATCTTACCTTATATACATGAATGTATGCATACATTTCCAACTATAGTAGCTCAGCCGGAACATTTATTTTCCCCAGAGATGCTTCATTCTGTAGTTATTATTTAAATTGGAAAATATGATGGCGCGACATATACACAAACGCAGACATAATACTCGGCAATGCAAAATGCAGACATAATACTCGGCAATGCAAAATGCAGACAGTCGACTTGGTCCTTTTTACTGGAATATAATGTGACGCTACTTCCTTCTGTATTCTCTCCGGATGTGAGCTCTGATTTGTATCCATTCAAATTTGCTCTCCATCCACTGCAATGGAGTGTGATTTTAGGCCTCTTCTCCCACACTGTTCTACTCGTGTTGGAATTCTGAACGGGAGAAGAGAAAACTCATGCAAAAGAAAGAAGACTTAACAAAGTGCACGGAAAAAGCGGAAACAAGAGCGAAAGAAAAATCCGTTTTGTTCCCGAAGAAAACTGCTTTTTCTCCGTTTCTTCCATTTTTTGGAGTCACACAGCTACTCATACTAAAGAATGTATATAACTCTTTTGAAAATTTTGCTTAACTTTGTAATAATAATCTAGTACGTAGACATTATTTCATCATTGCTGAGAGTCACTAAAATATACATAAGATAAAAGCTAGAGAAATCAACTGATTCTGTAGTTTTCCTCGGGGAATGTTAAAATACTCCAAGATCCTTTACCTGATGAAATTGAAGAATACAATACAAAGTGAATCATCATCACAACACCACGTTCCACACCACCATCAGTTTAGACAAATGTGTTCACAATCAGTTACATTATCATACAGTCATGTAAGGTATATGTATACTAAGATAAGATGTAAAACAAAGTTTGTAGCTGATATACATGGAGTGATAGTATTATTGCTGTAAACAAAACACATATAATAAGAAATACAATACAAACTGCAAATACTTATACCTAAATTGAAATGGCAGGGAAGCTCTGAAACTTTACATTATTCACGATGCCATCCTGGTTCGCGCAAAATTGTACACAAAAGGTACTAACGAGGCAAGTGTGAGAGAAATCGATATATTCTCACAACATATTTACATTTTCCATGAGTTTGTTGGAATGTTTCCTAGAGAGAAAGATTATTCAGATCGACTTTTTGCTTTTTTATTTGGTATTGCATAATAGGTATATAGATTTTCAAAAAGATAGATATGTCGACACTGGTGAATGCATTTTTTGTACCTAGTTTTGCAAGCTTTAGTTATTTATTCAAGAGAAAATAGCAAAAACACAGACTGTGTACACACAAATAAAAATACTCACGTCTTTTCAACAGTGATCTTTAACTCAACCATGTCTTCGAAAACATGATCAAAACATGCTTATAGTTTTTCCCCTTTCGTCATTTCTACATAAGGTTTAATTTTGCAGTGCCAACACAGAACGATAAAAGGTTTACAGGAAATCCACCTTTGAAATTTATATGACGCCCTGGGGCAACATGAACAACAACGAATATATCGATGGAATAATAATGCGTGGCTGGAATGAAAAGAACAAGGCATGGTGTTATTGCTTTTTCCAAACATAATAAAATGTAAAAAACATGATTTTTATCGTAACACTATTAAAATCTCCTTTGGGACCCCAGCCGTTATATAAGAATACATACATAATTCCGCAGAAAAGATCAACACTTCTGTTTGTGACTGTATTTAAGATTTCTGCAACAAAACAAGCTAATATAACATACGGACGGCTTCACTATATTTTTTCACTTTATGTTCACAAATTATAGACGTTGGATATACATACATTCATATAATACACTAAAGTATATAAAGCATTCCTCCTTCAAGTTTCTCATCGATAAAGCCTGCCAATGACTGGCTCATGACATTAAGACAAATGAGTATAACTCAAGGAGGCAGAAACAACTGGCACTTTCATGCGTGAATCTGGTACAATTGCATGTTTTTCATTTACCAAAGGTATGGCACATGTTTATGGCCACAATAAGTACTACTGTGTCCGCTAGACCGACTACCGTGTATAGGTACTATAGGTTTCTATATATTATGCAATATGCAACATCATAAAAACACGTGTGGATTTCTATAGATAGAATGTTCAACTACTCCGGATTTTTTTCGTACTAGACGATGATTTTATACATTCAACTGTCCCCACGCGAATTATTTTTTCACTTTATTTACGCACAAGCATGGTTGTGTATTTGAGGTGAAAAATAGTCTTTAGGCGCACTATTTTTCCGGATTGTTATTGTTGTTGACAGTGTTTTTGCATACTGAATTTGAAGGCACACACGTACCAAAAGTGCACAGAAATTCCATGTAACTTTCTAATCCTACCTCCAACAAAAACTCTATTTTTATGATGTACGATGCTTTTCAGTTGTGTATGTGCTTTGCTTTTCGGGAACTGAATTTTTTACACTGTTCGCAATATAAAGAAACCAAATAATGTGAATGTTGGTATAAATATAATATACTTGACTGCTAATACATCTTCCTCTTGAATTGTGGATGAGCTTTGGAAATATGTTGGGTGGGTTATTTTGGCAATATAAAGAAACCAAATAATGTGAATGTTGGTATAAATATAATATACTTGACTGCTAATACATCTTCCTCTTGAATTGTGGATGAGCTTTGGAAATATGTTGGGTGGGTTATTTTACGTGCTTTATCCTTTCATCTTCTAGTTAATATGACGTCTCATATTTCAAGTTAAGCATTTTCGAGCCTTTTCAAAGGTACGTACCCCTCGTCATCGTCATCAAAAAAGACCTTGCTGATTTACTGAGCGAAGAGTGACTCTTGAAATCATCCTCTGTGTGCAACTCATAATGGAAAAAGAACACGATTTATTTCTTCCCATTATATATCAACTGCTGATTGTGACCATTCACCGAAAATGCGCAGATGTCTAGAATAGGCAAAATTATACAATATAATAGGAGGAGTAGTGGTGGCAAGAAGAATACGATTAATTTACAGAAATGCTTCTATGGAAGAATCCATGTATAGGAATATATATTCTACCAGTCCCAAGTTGGTTTAAGTCTACTAAAGTGATGTAAAAACGAGCATAATCACGAAATATTTCAATTTAGATCTCCTTTCATCAAATTCAAGCAGGGGATGATGACTGAGAGAATAGCATTTTCTGCAAACAATATACATAGTCCGAGAACCGACTCATAGTACAGTCAACAGACAAAAAATAGATACTTGAAAGTAATCGTCATCATCGTCATCATGAACAAAACTTTATTCAGTCAGGAAGGCATACATGCATGTAGGCATATGAACACTTCAAATGAATTCATCCAGTTATACGCCTTCTTTGGTTTAGCAAGCTTGTGTGTTTTGTAGTTGCTTTCAACTTTCAATTTAGTGCAACAATTGCACTGAAATGTCGTAATATGGGAGGTGTGCACACTAAAGATGTGCGACATAGCAATAACAATGTAATAGAAGCTGGCAAGGAGGATACTTTGCTTAAACTAAATATCTCTCTTCTTCGAAAATCTCCTCTTTTATTGCTTTTCAATGTGAATCAAATTGAATAGTTTAAACGGAACAAACCTAATCTGTCAGAAGGGCCAAATACGCATGAAAAACACTGGTGAAAAGTAGAAATGGACGACAGATTTTACCCTTAAAATCTTGGGGTGAGTATTTCCCCCTCTGATTCTGGTTTCTTTGTCCTTATAGCGTTCTTTTGTTTCCTTAATGGCTCTTTTCCTATCGCAAGTCCACAGGCCAGCAAACACTACCATCATAACTATGCATACCATCAAACTTATAAGGTATATGCAACATTGGCTAACAAGTTGTGTAACCAACAAAAGCCAAAGGACGACAAATAACGAAAGTGAAAGGGAGAAAACTAAAATTGGAACGAAAGTGAACTGCAGATATTTTGTATGTGTGTGATATGATGTGCACAATACAAGTTTAGATGTAGAAAGCCTTTTTATATATTATGTTGCTCAACCAACACGGAGGAAGGGGAGGTTGTGTTTGAATTGTGGCTCTAGATAATAGCAAATAATACTTTGAGTTACGAAGCCATATATAGACTTGTTAGGATTTTCCGTTCTTTTAAAACTCTTGATATTATTACAGCCCTACAGTTTTGGTGACCGCTTCTTCAAAAATACTGTAGAGAGGCCAGAGCGGAGAAAGCCAAGCGGGAGCGTGGCAATAGTTTGACAAGATAGAAGGAAGCACGATGCATGTACTGCTGCTGTTTGGATCTACTTGGTCAATTTTTACTGCACTTTTATTTCTTCAAACATATAAACACACAAAGCTTATCAAGCAAGATCATTATTTCCTCGAATCTTTGAAAGTTGCTCATGATCAAAGAATATATCTTCCTGCTATAAAATACTGACAAGAAATGCTACTACACTCAAGCACACGTTAAAATTGTTAAGGGATGGTGGTACATTTTCCTATATGGATGATACTGGCAATGTATGAAACCTGTAGTCGTATTGTCTTCTTGCTTTGGTAAATCTATTTTTACGACAAAAATCTTTAAAAGGCCAATGGCAAATTTGTAGAGAAACATCTCTTCCTGCTACGTATTCCTTCGTGAACTTGTTTTGATCTATGTAATAGTGGCTGATCGAGTCTACCCCTCCAGAGAAATGGATTTTTTCGGATAGCAATGATATCTTTCTCTTACTTAATAAATGGACAGTTCCATGCTGTCTCCTACGAGAAACTGAAGAAAGGTAGTTTTGGAAGAAAGATTTTCAAAGAGGCTGCGCTCCTCATCTCATCTTTTTCGGAACAAGGATCTTAACCTCTTTCAAACTACTGTTTCCGGTCTTTACAGTAATGTATATGAATGGCACTAGAATATAAGCTATTTATAAATTTCAAGATGTAAAACTTCTCCGAATGATAAAACTTATACATGCACAGTATTTTGTCTAAGTTGAGTTGGATGCCCATAACCTATAATATATTATAAAATTAAAGTGAAATGTACCTACTTGCATTGTTCACTAACTCATCTTTTTTGTCATCTTCGCATCGTGAAAGATTTGTTTGCTTTAGGCTGTTGTTCCTAATATCAAAGTTAGTTCAGGGGGAAACGATGAGAAAAGGAAGTACGGAGGAAGGAGAATATTATAAGAATGGTAAATGGAATATTACAAAGTAAAATCTAATTTTACATCAACCAAGTACCATATAAAATCTCATATTATTGGGGAGACTCCTTCTTCCAGAAAATAAGGAGCACGTTAAACTAGGGGGAAATTTGTAACCAGGAAAGGGCTGTAGCAATTTATAGGAAACTAGGAAGCAGCCAGTGGATCTGACAAGGGAATAAATGGTTATGTGAGTTTCACGTTGCCTCTTCTCCTAAAAGAGGAATGTAGACTCTTAGCAGTATACGTTACAATAACCATTTCGTGTGCTTCAAGTGTAAATATACACCATTCGGTTGCAACATTGCAAATCCTGTGTTTAATAGCACTTAAGAAATATATACACTTCCCAAACATTCTCACACGCTATTATTGAAAGTATCCCTAGTCGAAAGTTAGCAGCCAGTTTCTGAAATGTACTTAAGAAGCCAGAGAGTTTGGCTTTGCATCCACTCTATAAGTGCGGACCATGGACAAGTGGAAAGTCTGTCATCGTAAGAAAAGGAGTCAATTGCATTGATGGAAAGGTGAACAAGTTAATTTATTATCAACGAGAAAACACAGAAGATGCTTCAATTCATCAACCTGCGCCTAGTGAGTGAACACTTGTTCATTTACAAAACCTTTCTTCGTTACATTGCTATTTCCATGAGAGAAAAATTGCGTATAACAAACTTACAATTGTCCTTTTTAATTATTGTAACGGTATACGTTAGGAATTTGCAAGCGGGTCATATTTTAATGGTGTACACCATGGAATAGGAAACACGCAGGAAAACGACAATAAACCACAACATGATCTAAATCGGTTGTAATTTCCGTATATCACATAACATACAACAAAGCCTCAATTAATTTCACACCACTTTTCAATGTCACACAAAGTGCATAGTTAGGTTTGCTGGCACATTACTTATATAATGTGGTGCTGCGAACATGGTACAATTATAAAAACGTAAAAACAGGATACCACATTCTTCTGAAAGCAGCTATCTGTCAAATACCTCATTCTTATATATACCAACATTGAATTTTTCACACATGATGCACCAGTTCCATAGTTTCATCGTTACTTTCACACTAAAGTGAAACTGGGGAAAGCATAATAGCGTATATATATACCTATACAGGACGAACGCAGATGGGTAATTGAAGGTAAACTTGGTAGAATGAGCTTTTTGGTCGTTTTGATGAACCACCTATGGGATGTGTTAGTCCCTCCATTCCAGCTTAATTGCTGGAGCTTTTACTTTCCAACTCTCACATGAAGCTGATGATGATGATTTTCCTTTTTGTTCAGCAGCTGGAAAGATATACGTGTAGTGTTTCCGAGGTTGAAGGAGAGAGATGCGTTGTGGTGGCACTCACAGTTGTTAAGTCTCTTTTGCCATTACTGTCATCATACAAGTAAACGTTGAAGCAAGTTAGTAAAAAATGAGAGTCATGTTTGAAGATCGCATTCACACAAACTTACCTAAACACTTCTGCACTCTTTCTTATATGATGGTTATATGACTACCGAGTCAAGTAATATAAATGACGGAGTGGTCTAGTATGTTACAAGCCATTTTATGTGGGAAAAACCGGAATGTGGTGGAAATGTATAAGAGCTGTTTTTCCCTTGTGAACATTTTGTCAGTTTTTAGTAATTACTCAGTGAGTTCCGACAATTTTTCGCTGAAGTGGTTTCGATTTCTCTGGAGATGAGCAAAAAATTAGAGAGGAAACTCTTAAATGAAATGAGGGGAAAGCAAGCAATTAAAAGTCAGTATTGTAATAAATAGATGTAATGTAAGAATGTAATCCGTGTGGAAATTACACAATTATTATCTTTCACTGTAGAACATACTGGTGTGCTTTGATGATGATGGCGTTTTGAGTTTCCCCATGTTCATTGACTAATGAAACATTAAAACATTTTGCGGAGTTATTTTTTAATGATGCTACTTTCTATTTTGTTTCAGCATAACACTACCATGCAGTGGCCGGCTTAGCACGGAAATTTCTGTAACGATTCGGTTCAATTTTCATATGAAAAGCCCAAAACATAATGCAACCATCATCAACGTCAAGCGGAACAAAATATGTCTTTCGAAAGGTGAGTTATTAATACAGTTTACATCCCAACTCAGATTGTTCGTAATATTTCGCTTTCTGAAGTAGCCTGTTTTGTTGCACTCTTATAAATTAACGTTCAAATCTGCAAACAGCTTTTATAATTCACTTTTACTTGCATGCATGAATAGTAACTTAATAATATACCTTCTAAATTTGTACTTCTCTAACGTAATTCCCGTTGTACTTGGGTTTGTAATTTAGACTTTTTGAATGGCTAAAATTGTGCATTTTGCATTCCCTTGCACGATCACATTTTAAGCTCAAGTTACATTTAACATACATTTAGTTAAACAATTTATTTCACGATGAGTGACAACATAATCCTGTTTTAGCAACTTGTAGGAAAGCTTATAAAATAATCTGTATGGAAGGCAGGTATTTAGAAAAGCTGTTGGCTGTAAAAACTTTATATCAAGAATCAAAATAATATATTTAAGCATGTTTGAATGTTTTCATTGAGACAATTGTGGAAGGTTGAAATTGGAAGTGTAATTTGGAATCTATACGATTTACTAGTTTTGGCAGCGTTTTAAAAATTGTGACCAGAATCGGAATAAGCGAGGAGAAAATGATTGTAAAATGTAAAATCAATGTAGCATAGATTTTTCTCGATTTCAGATACTATTTGGCGCACGAAGGCTCATTAGAGCTGAAGTATGCTACAAGGCCCCCACGCTCCTACCTATCCTTGCATAATTTTGCAGCGTAATAGCTATAGTAGAGGCTTTTCTGATCGTAAACGCAACTCAGGGACTTGTTCAAAAGAAGTAAATGAGCATCTTATAAAACCAGATATATAAGGATAGATGGATTCAGGCAACACTTCACATATGTCTCACAAGAGAAAATACATGTTCACTTAGGAAAGTTCATTCCAATGTTATGTCTTGATTTCGAGCACATTCCATTCCAGGGAAAGATCCCTTCGCCCTTCGCGCTGCATGTTCAATTCCCTGGTTTTGGTCAGCGAGATATCATTACCCTCATATATAGTATATTAGTATAGATTACATGTATAACCAACTAAATTTATAGCTCAGAAGCAAAGCCTGTAGGAAAATGGCAAAAAAATCATTCGCAAGAATCCTGCAGTTCCACGTTTCACGATGCTTTCTGATGTTTTACTTTCGGAGTGAGTCAAAATGGTAAAATTTACAAGCAAGCTGCAGGCATGTGTTTTATCTTCACTCTGTGCCATATATCGATATAATATTATTACCCACAAACCCAAAGTCACTTATCACACGTCCATATGCCCAAACAGTTCAATGGTATCGTAAATACTGTGCTGGGTCCACCAATAATAAATTTTCGTGATTCATGACTTCTGTTCTTGATTACGAATTGAGGTGGAGATATTACTAGCAGTAGAATCATTTATTGTAGCGAATTCCAGTCATGTTCGCCTCTAACAGGGGTATTATGAACAGAAAAAAATATTTGCAACAGATCAATAGCATACATGAATGGGGAAATCAGCCCACCAGTGCAATATAATACACTAAGCAATACAAAGGGACACAAAGAGATTTTTTTATTATTAACGAAATATTCTCAAAAATATGTCAGTTCGTAAGTTATTGCGTGCACGTACGCTATCCATTTTAATTCCCAAATATAAAAGGAAAGGTTACAGGATTACTTACAATAAACAAATTATTACGTTACGTTTTTTCGTGTAAACTTCAAACAATACAGTTCATATATCAGCAAACTGAAAGGGATATCTACTTCAATTGCGCAAGCATCATGTTTAAGTAAGGTGAATAGGTTCAAAATACATAGCCCAACAACGTCGCCGGAAGTTAGTACAAATAAAATGTTTACAAGCA
Organism: Coecobrya sp. COE2; assembly: GCA_027743765.1. Classification (NCBI taxonomy): domain Eukaryota; kingdom Metazoa; phylum Arthropoda; class Collembola; order Entomobryomorpha; family Entomobryidae; genus Coecobrya; species Coecobrya sp. COE2. Next base: position 30,540 of record JAHZMV010001172.1, on the reverse strand, counting down.
TATACAAAGGTGAAAAGGCTAGTGATATAAAAATCAAAAGTGGAACAGCCTGCTCTGGACACAAATGGGATCATAAAATGTTATTCTGTCCGAACTCTCTACCTTATTCTTGTTTCCAAAAAAGTTATCATGAGAAAGCTGCGTTTGCAGCAGTACAATTCCTCCATCAACCAATGTTGTTTTGGGACTAAAAGAGAAAACTTATCTGGTTGCACTTGTACCGACTACCTATTTCGTTTTGAGTTATATAAGCCATGCAGCATGACCATTATACTTGTGCAAATGTATTATTTTTAGTTAACAACCAACAAAACCAAGCTCCCAGAAGTCATTATTGAACATGAACACATACATACCTACTATTAGTAATCGCCGCGCCGTATCCGTACAAAATGATTTTCAGTTTGAATTTAGTAATGCATTCCTGGAATCCAAGTTATATTTTGGTTTTTCACTTTTCATACACAGCCACACGGTTTGTCTGTATATTATTAGCATTGTTTGCTTTTGGCAAAGACGTTTTTGCTTTTTTACTCATGTACCACTGCCGCTAAGAATATAGCTCATTCGATAATATGCGGGTTGTTTGCTATTTTTATACATTAGTTATAAAGGAGTAACATAGAGAACTACCTATTAATAATGTATATATATTATTATGCTATTCCCTGTTTTGACTTGTTAATTCATTGCCCACAGCTTCGGAAACCGCTTTCACTACAGCTCCAAATGGCGTGAAAAGCCTTGTTTCATGAATAATTTCGACTCTTGTTTGGCACGACAAGATTTCCTTTTTTCTCGTATTGTTGACTAATGGCTTGTCTTTTGTATTTACATTGTACGAAAATTATTTCTTAATTTCGCTACGTATACTTTTAAATGCAACTAAACGAAAAAAAAACACGATGAGCTATGATGCTCATATTAGCTAATAGTTAATATAAATGTGTGATCACACTGTTCATGGTTTGATAACACCTTGTTTGCTATTTACATTATTGCATTGCAGAATTTTCCGGGTTGGACAACCGAAAACCATCTATAGATTCCGGCGGTGGCTCAGTAACATCGTCTAGAGGGAATAATATAGCCTCAAGCGATGTAGTTGGCGGAAGCAATCCTGGGATAAATACCATCAATGGAAACAATATCAACAGTAATTCAACCATGTTTATATTTCAAGACCCAACGCCAAGTTTATTACTGGCAGGCCTTCTGGGCGGATGTGCTGTTACAGCCTCAATTGTATTTTTGACATTTTTCATCTGTCTTCGTCGCAAGCTGGTTCCTTCATCATCCACAGATTCCAGCTACTCTTCTAGCTGTCCGGGACCAAATACAGATCCTAATTCGCTGAGTAACAACTCCAGTCCGGCATGTCTTCTCCGTCAGAACCAGGCTGAATCTAAATGGATAACGCTTCCTGGAAGTCACAGTGGAAGCAGCAGCACAAAGGACAATTTCTGTTCAAGTAATCTGTTAGAGCCTCTGCTCACATTCTCAGGAACAACTCGGCAATGTCACGTTCCTGGAGCAGGAACTCATATGTGACCATTGCAAGTTTCTGGAATGATATTTTCGCAACAGGGATTGCAGGTGGACAGCAGCATCAACAACAGTCCAATAATTGTCATAATAATAATAGCAGGGCGAAAGTGTCAAACTCAACTTTTTTCCCTGCAAATAGAACAAGTACAAACTCAAATAATACATCAAGCACCAAAGGCTCTGATGTGTCTCCATACGCTTATGCCCATATTCTGGGAATCCCACCACCACCTCCACCTATGCTTCCTGTAGGAGGAACGAAAATGGGATCTGCAGCTACGACCATGAGCCAGAATCAACCAACGCAGCAACCATCCCCGTTGACAGTTTCCTCGCAGCAGCAACAACATCATCCACCGATGGTGAATCCACATTTACTTGAATGGTATTCTTCGCAGTCCTCTCCTTCATGTACGAATTTACCAGGCGGTGGTCATATCTACTCGAATCATCTTTATACATTTAATCCTAGTCCGAATACTAGCCCTTTTCTAACCCAGCAACTTTCAAGTCCCAAACATAGCATTATGTCACTTATGAGTCCTCTGCCACCACCAATACCACCAAATACTTCACCAATTGTTCCTCCACCACCACCAACGACAACGACAACAACGACTACAAACTCTACAACACCAGCGGTGGCACCAGTTGGACCTGATTGTGCAGCCAGCATTGATGGGAATTCTTCGACAGCTGGACGCTCTGGTTCTGAAAGCCTCATACAGATCGATGGCTGGCAGTGTCGAAAAAACTTTACAAAAGAGACCGATGTTGTCGAGAGGTTTCTTTAACTTTACTTCGATCATCATGATCATCATGCTTTTGTCCTATATTATATGGACGAAATAAACGCTATCAGAGAGAAAGCACTAAGCACGATTACACATAAATATGATGTGTGCAGTGCACAGGAGTTGAAAAACTTTCCTGCACAAATACAATCAATGACTACAAGCGCTTAGAAAAAATGTGGTAAAAAAAGGGAGAACACAATAAAATAAGGAAAAAATGAAACCGCATGTATTTATATAGCTACCACACAAAGTAAACTTTTATAGCTTATAATAATTGAATGTTTTTGGTCCGGGGCATATAGATACATAATGCAACAATTATATTTCATACAATCTCCACCATCTAGTCGACTCCTTAAAATTCTATTTAATGGTCGCTGTAAATCTGGAAACTAATAAAAATGGTAAAGCAGATATACGTAACAGAATTTCTGCTTTATGACAATGTAGTAAACGAAATATCAATTTTAGTTTCATCTTCTCAGGGTTAAATTATTATTGTAGAGTAAAATGTATACCGTTTAATAAGCAAAGTAATCAAATAGAAAATGAAACGTCCTAAGTGAGTGAGAGAAAGGAGTAGTTTAATTTGTCACGCTATAAATGGTAGTGTAATCTTGCAGCAAGAGCTATAATGAAACCAAGTTTCAACGAAACAATTATAAGTATTGTACACAACTTTTATGCTATTTATGTGTTACAGGTATTAAATATTGTGGCTGTAATTTATCTTTAAAAACTTTAAAAACTTCTGCAATTATATATAATTATGTATAGGTTATAATTCGTGTGGCATTAGGTTTTTAATTAAAAAAGAGTTCTAATATTTCATCCATACATTACTTTAACTTACAATATTTCGGATGTAAGTGTATTTGTGAGAGTGTGGAAGAAAAAGTGTTCAACTAAATACCTTCGATATTTATGTGATGAATGAACATGTAAAATTGTATAGATCGTACGAAGTATCTTTTTTGACGTATATAGCATAATTTATCTTATAATCTATTATAATAAATAATCTTTCCATTAACAAGTCCATTAAATGTCATTTTGAGTCTTATGAATTTTAATGCAGTGTTTACAATAAATATGACTTATTTATTACCGGATTTGATTTGATATTTCCAATGAGTAATGCACCGATGACACATTAAGCACACATTTATGAGAAAAAAATTACAAAAAATAGGTCATATTAAAACTCAAAAGCGTGTCCTAAACAGCGAACATCCTCCCACGAATGACACATACTACACTTTTGTGATTCACTATTATTATCATTATGAACTGGAAAGCTTCAAGTAAGCTTGAGAACCCCAACATTGCTATTACATGCGTCACTCTTCGCCTAATGCCATATACCTTCTTGTCATACTCATATTGTCACTACCTATGATAAATGAAGTCAGCTATCCAGTAAAGATTGCAATTAACTATACCGTTACCTACATTATTAAAACAGAAGGGAAACATTAGGACATGTAGGTTAAAACTGTTTGATCGTGAAATGCACTTTTTCTTTACAAAGCAAATAAATGTTATTTGATGATGGAATGGAAGGAGTTGAAACGTGTATGTTTACCTACCCTAAACACCTAAATGGTAGGTGTAAAGATTTAAAAAATATGTATGTTTGTGTTTAGTATGCGTTTCACCTATGCGTTTAGTTTTATAGTTGATGGCCCTAGATGGAACTACAACCCGATCGTTGGTACCTATGTATATCGTTTTTGGAAACAGGAAACATTGGAAGAGGTACATTTACCGTTATATTTGTTTAATTCTTATCAGTAGAAACAATGACAGAATATATCTTCCTTAAATCGCATGGAAGCTTTCACCAGGGTATAAAATACCACGCATTTTTGCATTCATTTTATCATTCTCAGATTAAAGATTTTACAATTTAGCCTTTCGTGGTTTAAATAGAAATTTTTAGAAATTGTGGAAAAAATAATTTTAAACAAGCAATTTGCTGTGCCTAAAACTTGCAACGGTTTTTAGAGTGTTGTTCAAAAATGGCAATGTCACAGTTTCTTAATTTCATTGCAATCTGTGCAATTTTCGTCACTTTCGTTTCCACTTTGTCACTACCGCCGGTGGTAAGTTTTACCGTTTTAGTACCTTATAGTTTACGTGTTTTGTTAGTAGCATTTTGTCAAAATTACAAACTTTTATAGGTCGACGAAGGCTTAAATGTTGATGCCTTGGATCAAGGTCAACAGGCATTGATTGCTATGTCGGAGGACGGTAATCCGGAAGTCGTGATCGTCGGAGAAGACGTTGGAAGAGCCGATTGTAAGATTTCATTGAAATTGTGCTTGTGTTTCTAAAATTTGAGTACATATTCTTTTAATTTTTTCTTATACTTGTAGTTTCGAAAATCAGAAACCTTTTTAATTTCACCGCATATCTGCAAGGTCGACCAGAAAACGTATCGTCACTCTCCTTTGTACCATTAATTACCATTCTTTCCAGTATCGGGGGCTGATTTATTCACAGTTGATTTTCATATCCATTATTTTAGGTTTGTTCATGTTTATTTTTGCCAAACTATGTCTCTCGGACATTATGTATGCATATTACAATCTTTTAATCAATATCACTTTTATGACTTTTTGAAATAAATAAATTCAAAATGAAAATCATGTAACTTTTCTTTCGACTTGTGTTTAAATTATTGTTGCACAAGGCACAGATAATCCTGATATCTGCATTTACGTAGACATAATCGAAAGTGTATGTAGCTCACGTTAATATATGCATACCACAAGAAGTAAAAAAAGTAAATGTTGAACAAATCCATGCAATTAGGGTGGAAGTAGAACTACGTAACAGCAAAGGACTAACTTTGTGACGGAATGCAACCGAATATGACACCAATCTTGTTCCAATCCCATGCAAAATTCCAAATCTCTAATGGTTATCCATTATGTCCCGAATCATATCTCATAGATTAAATGACGGAAGTGGTTCGATGTCGAGCTTTATTACCCAATTTCTTCCAATGATGGTCACGTTCACATTTAGCTATTAAAATGGAACAAATGGCGCATATATTCCTTTACTATAAAGGCAGTCAGAGAAAACCCTTAGATGAAATAAAGAAACGAGTAGCAGTTTTACCAAGATGTAAGTTTTAGCAAAATGAAATAAAAAAAGAAAGTTTTTTCTATACGCTTTAGCAAGAATTACTACAATACTTTTTATATTTTATATTATGCATTATGTTTAGCCTATGTGTCTTTTTAACATGCATTTAACATGCATTTAAACTTAGATGGATTCCATCTGATGGAAACTTTTCTTGATTTGGAAGTGCCAACCGATTTTAAACTTTCAATTCAAAGTCACTGCCTTCAACGTTACGGTCTAATTACAATATTCATCGATATTCAATCGAGAAAGTTAGGAATTTAATGTTTAAAAATTTACAAGCGTATAACTTTATTTTATTCATTATCATGTAAATAAGTAAAATGATGATGTAATAAACTTGTTTGCAAGTAATAAAATCTTTTCTAGGTTCATTTTTGATCTAGAGTCATACGGTATCATCGTCCGATAAGACTTAGTAGTTGAGGCACAGGCACGAAATTTAGATCCGCAAAAATAGTGTTGTTCCCTCCTCCCGCTCCTCCTGCATAAATTTTATCAATAATTTAAAACATAATTTTGATAAGTATGGAACTTCATTTTATACGCGTTGAGTATTTTATAGCAAAATACCAAACAGCTTTTGATGTGGCCGCTTTCCTTCCTGGTTCTTCATATCTGACAATGAGTAAAACAAATACAGACAAATCAATGATAATGCATTAAATCAAACTTTGTTAATAATCTAGCAAAGAATGTCTACTAGATCAAACACCTGAATTAGCACGGAGGTTGTCCCCAAGCCAAGAAAATTCTGTGAGGTTTAGGTCATTAAAAGGCAATGTGGTAAATATGTTATTCGGAGACGAAGGGTTGGACGGTCTCAATACCCGTTGTCGTACCGGGTCAGGTTTGGCATCATCGCCCCCTAAAGTTATTTAATTTTGCTTTTAATTTTTCCTAATAAGCAATAAAGATCTTCTAGCCTATGTACGCAAAAACTGCAAAGTCTTATGCTAATAAAAACAACCCATACCAATTCTCTGTTGACCTAATTGTGAATAATTGAAGGTCTGAGAAACGTTATAAAGTAAAGCCACGAGGTCCCCAACTTGGGGTAAAGACAAAAGTTGTAAAGGAAGTTGTTGCAAGAAGTCCCCATTGGATACACTTGATAGGCCGGCAGATTGTTGCAGAAAAGATTGCGCTAGCGTACCCAGGATATTTGCATTTGGCTACATGTGTATAAGTTTCAAATGCAAAAATATTATAACTGTTGACCAAATTGATTACTGCAATTTTGCGGTTTTTTCAGTAAGTGAACGGACGTAATGTAACTTGCACACGTTAAAACAACATATTATATGATATACTTGCCGACATTAATGTCAAAGTAAAGTGAAAATTGTGGCTTACCAGAGTCCGCGTTTCATTTGCAGAGCCTGCACATATAAAGCCTGCTATAAGCAGTATGCCTATAGTTCCACAAGTGAACATTTTCAACGGGGAGTTCTTGTTTTCAAGTAACTAGGTCTTTGATTTAGTGTGATTTTACCCACTTTAAAATCAATTTGATAAAACTTGCGTGTTATGATCTATCTAATAGATCGGGCGACATTTATATACCTAACTCACGGTGTAATATATTCAGGATAGCATATGGCATATCTTTGTCATTCAGATACAGTATAGAAATTTTGTTTCAGGAAGAAGGAAGATTCGCGCAAACTGAAAAATGTCGTGCGTGCAAATAAAACGCACAAGTGAGCAGAGACATACGGTAAACTGAAACTTAAGTTATTTGAACCTTGACATTGGCTGCGCTATTTGTTAGAAAGGTAATTTCAGTTAAATGAAACCATAAAGAATTTTATTTTCTGCAAAACTCACAAAAAAGACAATTACTTTATACAAGCCTACCTGAACATATTATATGTCTTGTACTAGTACCGTCATGATAATTTTTACTTTTCAAAAGGACATATAATATTTGTTTATAGTAAAAATAGAAATATAGGAAACCAGACAGAAATCAATAATATGTTTATTTAAGTTTAAGTATATGTTTGAGTTGTGGTTAAAGATCATATTTGCAAAAAAATAAAAATAAATTATACTGATGTATTTCTTCTTTATTACACCCACAACAAAACAAGTATTCGCAACAAATGTAGTGATACAATTAGGACAAAAACAAACCTGAACTATGAACTGTAACGGGAGTATATTCTATTACAAAAATATTTTATCATAATTTAAAATTTATGGCACATCCTTAACTTGAACAGGTAAAAAAGGTGTTTTAACATCAACAGGTATCTTCCCTCCAAGTTTACTGTCTGCAATAATAAAGGATTCACAAACTACAAATGAGATGCTTATAATAAGGAATGCAAAACAAAGCTTGTCTTGTCACACTTTTTGCTAAATAGTCCCACTAAACTTTCATCCTTTCGGGATCGAATTTTCATCATAATAATGTCCAGAAAAACAAGTTTTTACCAATTACTCTAACAAATGGCAAACAAACGCTTTACACAGACGTAGCTTGTAACAAAACAGTTATTGTTTGAAACACCTATACAACTAATACATGTATTCAATGCTATTGGTATAGATGTCATCTTTCTCCTTTTTACTTTTGGTAGGAGTGCATGCAATCCTTAGGGTTAATAAGCAATAAGTTAGGAAATTCCTAAAATTTGCATCGCCGTTTCCTTTCCAATCGACAGCAAATTACCAATCCAACATCTTACTTAACCTTGGTTTATATCTTTATAATTTACTACATCTCAAAAAGCGTAACCACCAAACAATAAAATTTAACTACTACACATTGCATTGCAATGTACAGTAATCTCTCTATGTAAACATAATGTAATATTATGAATTTTTTTGACTCTATAGATATAATCATTTGTCATCCTGAAAGCAAAATAAAATGTACAAGTGTGCTTTTTCAAACGCCGATAACCTATGAGAAACGGTATAAATACAGAATTGTCTTAGCACCATCGTCATCTTCGGTGAACAATTCGCAAATCTTCTCTGACTCCATTTTCAATTTTTGTTCGATACGATCACGATGTAACCCTTATACAGATGTCGATGACATTTTGCTCGTCATTCTTTACTACAACACGCTAGATGTATATTTGAAGAAACTTATAATTGCCACATGCCAACACTGAAAAATATATGAATTAAATCAGTCGAAGTATACCAACGAAACGAAAGAAAGTAGGATCTAATCTAATATGTAATGTCTGATATTTAACAAAAGTAGCAATTATTTAACAAAATTATTCATTGTGTTGGTGTAAAAGTATTCTTGCATTTGGATTAAATTTAATGTGTGGTACTAGATTTGGTATTTAAGCTTTTAGTAGAGGAGAAATTATTAGAAAAAAGAATGATTTTTTTATGTCTTCACTTGGATTAATAATATATACGTTAAACGTACAATGTAATGTTCAAACCAGCACGAAATTAATATCACGCGCTCTACATCAGTCCTCTGTAATCCTAATCTTCTTCAGCAAAAACTTATGCTTCGTTCTTTACTTATAAAGCTGAATGGAAGAATATGGTATAAAGTAGAGAAATACCTTTAGGGACAGCCTTTTAAAACATTTCGCATTGTATTGGTAAAAATTCGATTTATTCTTTTTTTGTATGCATTCGTTGTAATTGAAGTTTACAAAATTTCTGGTTTTGATGAAAAATGGACACATAAGCAATTTGTTTTTGGTTTATGGCACAGTAACCTTAATCCTTTTAGTCTTTTTTTGCAGTTGCAACCAGAAGAACGGGACGGAAACATGGACAGAATGGACACATTCAGTCAGAGTGAAAGGATAAGATGCATTTTTAGCATAGGTGATGACATTATTTTATAAATTTTGTATGATGCTCATTGGTGTATGTTTTGTCTATCACGCAATATTAATGCTCTATATTGGGTTTCATCAAAATCTTAATCAGAAGCTACACCTTCATCCAGTGAACTTTTTGAGTACCAATTAAAGCATAGTACGGTTTTTAGTTAGACCCAGACCTAAATAATATTCGCAGCCGTTTTCATTATTGTTTCAATAAAAATCATAATATACATACCTACATAATGTATTCCGCCAGCAAAAATACGAGTGCAGTTTTAGTGGTAAATATGGGACATAAATCTTTGCCAAACATGGACCGTACCACATTCTTTTATGCAAATGACTCAAAAGAACAACTAGCACTTCTTTTCCCACTCACAAATAGTACTCTCAATTTAATTGAGTAATTATTGAGCTCTGATAACTTAATTAATCCCCTGAGCGTACAAAAGGTTTTATCCGATTGGTCGCCTGTCATCTAATTTTGAACAAAATGTCTGAAAGCTTCTTGCAACACTGAAGAACAATGACGATCCCGTTCCTCATGTAAGAATATCTTTATGCATTTTATAATTATTAACAAAACGGCTCTGTGAATTTCATTATGTTCCTGTCAACAGACACAAGCTTATAAGCCATTGAAAAAGTGAGCCTTCAGACAGAAACGTCATGAGCGTTCTATCAGACTACTCGTATAATATCCATAATCCCGGGGATAACATTGTAAAGATCTCCATACGCATCCGACATGATTAAGCTATTAATAGCAATTACATTCTGCTATAATAACGATCCATTTGGTAGCTACGTAAATAGAAACCTCAATATATGGTATGCTTTTTAACTGGCTGACAACTGAACATTTGTCTGCTTCTTTCATCACGACGAATAAAGTTGACAGCAATGCTTTTTTAAAAGCTCGATATACCTGCTGTTCTAATTAGGCATGCACTTGCAGCATCACAGAATACCCCTAATGCAATTTTCCTTAGATCGCTTTTGTCAGCACCATGAATATTTGATATGATGAATGGACGTTAAGTCCATATCAAATTCAGTCAACGTTATGTATGTATAACCTTTTAAGCGATTTTCAAAAAAGTAGGTCTGATGTTATTGACAAGGGTAGAGATGTACCACTTGAACTCAATTTCTCAAATACTGGAAATCTTAAACATATAAAAAAACCCTTGCAGCCGAAAAGATTATTTTCGCAAACATTATGCAGTGTTTCTGTATGAAAAATATTCCCTTTTACTGTAAATTACAGCCTTTAGCACTTTAGCCTATATGAAGAAAAAATCAGTCCTTCCGATGTGGACTCTTCTCGACGGTTTCGAAAATCCTAATGATTTTAAATGGCCGTTCGAGTTTACTTTTGATTGTATATAATCGCCAACTAACAATTTAAGAAGTTGTATGCCTGTGAATGTACTTGTATACAAGTATGCCTACATATATAACAACATTGTACAATCAACATTGAATCATTTCTATAATTCAACACAGCAAATGTCAGTAGGCTATATTGTCATGTTGCCAATTCATTTTTGGTCACTATTAAAGAAAATGTATGGTTTATACCACTAACTTACATACTTAACTATTTTATTCCTTTTACCCATACATCTAGAATTACGGTCATTATTAACTTTGCTACAAACTATGTAGTTGTAGGTGGAACATATACATATAATGACAACAATAATGGTGTAATAGCAAATGAATGCACTCAGGTACCTTTTCCTACTTTCGTTCATTCCTTTTCATTTTTTACACCGTTGATCCGTTTCGGTTTGATTTTTATTTCTTTGTGCTACAAAAATAATAAATGGATCAACCTTGGTTTTATTTGAAAGATGGACGAACAATAATATATAACTTCAGGTATACAGGATGATTCGTCATTTCACTTCATTTACTCAGTTATTGCAGTGGTAAATGGTTTAGTTTATAGAATGGGCAGATATATAATGTAAATTCAAAGTCTTCGTGACGTTTTGGAAGCCTTGGCTGCAATTGATAATGATATTGTTCCGACAAGAGGGCCAAAAAGAGATGAAACTTTAAGTGACGTGGACTAATATGGTGACGGACATGGATGATGAAGATGAAAAAGAAAACGCTCTTTGTTAATGGTTCTACATATATTCTCGGTTGTGTCTTTTTTGATAATCATGTGTATTATATTTTATATCTTTGAAGACAAAAATATAAAATGATTGTACACATATACATACAGAACTGTTATATAGTTGAAGTTGCTATTTTGAGCACATGAAACTTTTTCATGTAAAAGCAAATCATCAAGGCTTCCTACTCACGCCTCCCCGTTTTTTGTTTAAGAGTATGGTAGATAGGTGTCTAAAGGTTTAATAGCACAGTATAAAGCAGAAAATGAGTAAACGTCAAAGTATGATTTAAAACTGATTATTTTCTAAACAAATGCAAGCAAATCAAAGCAACACAACTTCACATTGCATATTGGGAAGCATAGTGAGGATTTTATTGAAAAATGATTTTCACAAAAGACAGTCAATGGACAATAAAGCCTCTCTAGTATTTTATCTTGTGCTGACAATTATGCTCAAAAGTGCTCATCGAAAACTGGTCAGTGAAAAGAATCTTGGGTGAAAATGGAGTCAATAATGTAAAAGGCAATGTCTTTTCTTTGAATCTGTGTACCAATTTTGTCCTCTCTTGGTCCTGTCGTGAGTCCTAATTATTATTACAAACTGTGAGATGGGCGATGTGGAAGGCGCTCATTTTCACAATAGGCTTTACAAAGGTGTATTTTCTCAGTGATCTTGATGTGAATATTGTAATATGCGTAGAGATTATAGATGCTTTGTAAATGAGCATTTGTGCTTCATTATGGGCACACTTGGCCACAGACGACATTAACATGAGCACCATGCTTCAGCAGACAAATAAGTGGAGTGAGGAGCAGACGCCTCTGATTGTTCGTTCACACGCTTATCTCATCAAACTTTCCTAATTCATCTTTCTTCATTATTATTGTGCACAATTATTGGTGATTTATTGATCATGTGTGTCGTGGGGGTTGTTGCATGCTATGAAGACATTTCCCTTTGTCCCGATTAAATCAAAATCTTTCAAAGGCATTCTTGTTTGGCACCGTTTTTTAAAGGATTTGTGGATCTGATTGCGTTTATCTTGGCTACAAACCGAGTGAGATCGCGGAATTTGAGTAATGTTTTCAGCTATAGTAGTAAATAGCCTTGACATGTTTGAAGGTTTTCATGCGATTTGTAAATTTAAAGAAAACGAGGATCCCAATTTGTGAAAATTGTGATGTTGAAGAAAACGTAATGCGTAAAAATGTAAACCGATGAAAGGATGAAGAAAGTAAAAACCATGTCATCCTTATAATTACTTTCCTCTCTCTTTTATCAATTTTTTTCAACGACAAGAAATGGCACGAGTTTTTGGTAATCATAGACGCATCAATAAAGCATGATGTTTCAAAGTACAACAATCCCCACTAATTTCATCATGTTCTCTAAAGGACATCACATTATATTTTTAACTTGTACAAATATCATAAAGATATCTTTATTGATGTGTGCTTTGTACTGACGTCATGTCCCACATCGCATCTTCAGTGGTTATGATTGAATTTGATTTTTAAAAATAGTCATCAACGAGTAGTGAAAATAATGAGCTACTGACTATTTGCAACTGCAGTTTTCACTAATGCAATTGTGCGCAACGGACCACAAATTCGTCATTTATTCACTATTTATCCTTTCACCACAAAGTATCGCAATGCTCTTTTTACCGCAAAACTTTCATTGATTCCGTGATTCTGGTTTAGTAAATACAAGCAGGTTACAGGTTAGACTCCGTTATAGGGAAAATTATTTCAATCCCAAGCCGACTAGAACGTTTCGTATTTACATTTTTTCAGTGGTTGACCGAGTTAAAAATCTCTTTTTTGGCAGTAATAAAGTGTACATGTTTCTCACGTTTCTATTTTCTATGTTTAAATTATATTTTTTTACGTAATGTCACCCATAAAATTGAACCCAATAAGAGAAATTAAGCATAAAATCCTAAGGTAAATCTTACTGCGTAGCGATTTTAAGACGCGTAAAAATGCACCTATAATAGAACAAGTCATATTGCCAAAGGTTTCGAATGTCTATAAAAAATAAGCAAATTTTTTTACGGGTTTTAAAACGTAAACTTGCCAAATTTGCGATCACATTTGATCATTAATGGCAAATTCTTTACCCAATTCTGTCTCAAATCTCTGCTACACATATGAGACTTTGTAAAACTAACAATGAGTTGGCAAAAGTACTTGATGTTCATCAGAGATGCCTACAAACAGAAAGCAAAAAGGGTGCAAAGACATTTGCTTCAATAGATGTGTGTTCATAAATAAACATAAAACGAGGAGCAAGAGGAAAAGTTTTTTATGCAAGAAACAAGTAAAAGATGAAAAGTAGTTTTTTCTCTTTTAATTTTTTAAAGCAGTGCGTAACAACATCATTAGATCCTGCCTTCTTGTAAGTACAGCGGGCATTCAACAAGTAAAAATGCATTAATTTATCAGGGCTTTTCTTAGAGCTCAACACGCATAGCTTCGGCAATTCACCCTTTCTCGCTCTCGCAATCCACTATACCCGTTGGATACGGATGCATCAGTGTATACTCTCCTCTGTGATGCACTGAACAGACAATTGTGTCTTCTTCTGTAGAAACGAAAGAAGAAGAGCTTATTCATCCCCTTTCTTCACGTTTTCTGTGTACGTCTCATGGCTTTAAACAAGACCACTTAATGGTATTCTGTCAGTCAGTCGTGTGGTGCCTCGACAGAGAAGTCACATTGATCACTTCTCTTACACCAGTATTTGATAATAATTGTAAGCGGCAGAATGTTTGCTGTAGCTGACAGATAATAGAGTGGAAGTCCGGAAATTTTCTTTAAAGGTTTATAATACGAAGTGAGTAAATATCTGTTCATGAAAATCTCATTTGTCGACTTTCGTGAAAGTGGACTATAACTTCCGAGTACAGATGTCTTCTCAAGTTTCCAATTCTTACTGTTTTTTACTACATCATATTATATGAAAATTGTAGCTGGATTATAGCTTAGTTCACACCCACCGACTCGAAATAAGAGTGTTTTCTACTGTCTGGCATCAGACGGATCAGCTATACAACCGTTAGTGTCAAGTCAGAGCTTACCCCGTTACACTTTAAGGTGAGTGTCAATGACATTTTAATATCACCATACGAGGATTAATAACTTACGTGTTAAGTTTTAAATTATCTTTTAAGCATCATGTTCTTTTCCTTTTACATGTAATTTTTTATGATTGCTCTAAATTCATTCGGTGATCATGGTGGTCTTTCCAAGTATGTATATTGTGGTGAAGTAATAGTCTGTGCTCATTTAGCATTTCTCACAAGCTTTTCGGTGTAAACGGATACTATTTATATTTAGGTGAAAATCATGCAACCTGTAACAATAATCAAATACAAAGCGTTTTGCTGGCATCATTGTATCTTAAAACAGTTTCTGGCTAATAATATAAGTAAGTCACAACCTAGTAAACTGTCTATCGAAATTACTCGGTGGTTTTCCAAACAGTAGTTGAGTGAGTGTCTAGCAGGAGCAGAAACTAATACCGTTTTTTATTTCCTTGTTTACAAGAATTGTGCATAAAATACACAATTGTTAGAAGCAGACGTGCATGGGATATTATGTCGAACTAAGGGCATTTGTGTGTATGTACATTTATTTTTACGTACATCATTTATTAATGCACGCACGCCACAACCACACATCTAGTGAGTTGCATAATAATAATAATACATAAACCAATGTAGAATGACCATGCATGAATGTTTATATTTACCGACAATGAATATGTGATTTTGAATTATTATTGTGCATCATGATGGGCCGTATGAAGTTTCATGAGTAGGCTATATATACATACATGCACATTATATGTGGACTGTATAAGTTTAATATTTCTCCGAATGGAACATGCAACGTCCGCCGACACCACGTACACAAAATAAAATTCAACAAGTTCACACGTTGCGCAGAAGGTAATGGCAATAAAACGCTCTGTTTTTACTATTTACACATGCGATGCAAAAATGTGAAGACTCGTGAAAGGAAACAAGAGTCCTTCTGCAGGGGTAGCAGGGAGGCTAAATGAAATAATGAGCAGGTAAATGGTGAGTACTGAATACTGAACAGTAACGTCAAGCCAAGAAGCAGCTGTGAGGAGATCAACATCGCCATTATCCTCTCGATGATGATAATAATCATTTAATCCTGAGGCAAGACGTTGGGTATGTCTAATACACCCCATGGGAGATGTCAGAGAAATGTAAAATCACAAGTGAGCCTTTTATACCCTTGCTGCAGTGTGTGACTTATGAAATCGTATGAATAACTCTTGTGAAAGATTTAATAATAACAAAAAGGCACATGTAGTCTTGATAAGACCATCAATGTCACTTCTTTCTCTCTCTCTCTCTCTCTCCCTTCCTTGTCTTCATGTTATATCGTTTTGAAGTGAAAAGATCTCAAATGCATGCATCACGTCTCCAACTTCCTTTTTACCAACAGCGAACGCACCGTTTGCGAAGATTATCCTTCTAATACCCAGGTTAGATAAAACAGAAAAGTTGAATAGTTTTGACTGATCCTTTCTTCAGTGACCATAGCATACGGTTGGACATCATGAAGGATCAGCATTGCATTGTCAGTGAGCAATTACAGTGTTAGTGCTTATAATTTTGTAGGAAGGAGATCTGTAATGCAAATAAATGACCGTTATGTAAACTAGGTAGCTCAAACCAAGCTCAAGTCATTGTTAGATAATTGTAGATTATCAATCAGTTTAAAGCTTAGTTAAGTAATACAAAACCGTAAGAGTTAATCTTGTCATTGCTACGGCTCTTTCATAGGTAAAAGTGATGCAATTATAGAGACATCATTTCCTTCAGTACTTGAACATAAAAGTTTCCTTGCTATCTTTTCATCTTAACTTTTGTTCCCAGGTTTGAAACCATCATCAGGTGCATTTCTGTGAGAGTATTATGAAAATTTAATTCTCTTTTATATTTTATGCATACAGATGACAGTTTCAATTTATTAATCCCTTACACAATTTCTTGCATTGATGCATGACGAGAAGTGTGATTCAGGTTACAGTACACCGTCCCAAAATTGGTTAGCATTAATCATTCGTGGCTTCATTTGCTGTGTGTGTAGTAATCTATTCTGTATTGATTAGGTGCTTTTTATGATGCATGTAGTTCTCCAAAAAACGTGCGTAAATGGTGCCCATATTCCGAAACAGTCGTGTATCATTACTTCAATTTCCACCGCTGCACTCTCTGTAATTATGTTAAAGGGCCAAATAATGTTCGCAGGCAAAGTTTCACTAATGTACGGATTGTGATGCACTTGATTTTTTATCATAAATAAAAAAAAATGGCTGAAATTGAGCAAAACCTACACCTTAAGTAACAGATCCGCCCATACTACAGAGAGATATAAATTAACAACGCACAGGGTAGGTCCGCAAAAACGGAACTGCAACGCATGCTATTTTCCATCACGTTAATGCCTTCATAAATTCACTGAAAGGGGTTACCACTTACCAGTGAGCGAGAAGCACACAGAACTAAATTATGTATGTTTTATGTATGTGCACACATACATCTGTACAGGTACAATGGTCTTTCGCTGACGGGCTTACAATTTACGTACGTTTAAAAATGACATAAATTTTTGCAGTGTCAGGTAAATGTCCATAGTCCAAGTACAACAACAGTATCTAACGTAATAATGCACGACGGAATGTGCTCTTGCCATTTTTGGCATTACTGTAAAGCGCGATGAGTTTCAAAACGATAAAAATCATGAGAACAATTTTAATACTTCTCATAAAGAATTAGTCAGAAAAACGGGCAGTACATTGTGCCCATGGGATGGTTTCGTGCATGAGAACATAGGCCATTTGGCCTATTTCGCAGAAGATAATTGAAATCTACCAGTGCTTTGATCATAATGAGCAACACTGAATAATCCTTAGTAATCATCCTGAACGGAGAGATTTTCAATTGAGCACTAATTAAAACTACTGACTGATTTGTTTTGAAAGCTGTATTGTGCATAATTGTGATGAAGCGGCATCAAAAACGAAAGGCTATTCACAATATCATCGTCACTCGTCCCACCAGCGTACCACAGAACAATACTTGCCGACTTCAACGCTCCCGTTTTTTCATATTACAAATAAACAAAACATTTACTCCTCGCTGCAACAACATTGCACCCCATCCTGTAAAAGGCAGAATTTTGCCCATCGTAATCGTTGTGGATAATGTTACTTATCTGTGAGATGAATTTTGTCTTTGGGATTAATGAAAACGGGTAGCTGACATAATGTAACCCAAACAGGTACATACTCTATGGGATTCATGTACCCACTTTTACTACTGTTATATTTTTGCAATTGAAAACCAGGTAGCAGAGATGGGATAAATAGAAAAATATATTTATACACCATATAAAAATGCAGATTGATAAACCACAATCAGTAGAATATCATCTAAAATAAAATGGCATGTATGAATAATGCTGGGCAGTGATTTTCTGAGACATATATCAAGTACAGTTCGTTTCTAAATCATCTGTAACTCATCAAATGTTTCATTATTTCAAGAGGTACAAATGCTTAAAATTGTGTTAACCATTAACTACAGCCACCTGGACATTGTAGTATGGGTAGATTACTGATAATAACGGAGAATCAATCATTACATACAATATAATGTGTACTTGAAACAATCGCGTGGTAGATAATGAAACAATGAAACGGATATAATGATTTGATGACATCTCTCTCCCTCCTTCTCAAATTCCCTTCCTTGTAAATTAACTTCCTACCATGGAATTAAATCTGTGTAACAGAATCACATCATGACTGACCACTTGGACATATAAAATGCATACATCACTACTGTAACACTGTTCGTTAGTCTTGTTTCTTCTTCGTCTGACATATCACTTAACATGAAGCTCATTATAGGATAAGATAAGGCAGCGGTCTAGTCATCCACTAACCAAAAATTGTGCGGTTTGAGGGGTGAGAATTCACTGGATCGTAAATCATTTTTGCTTAAGATCTGAATCCCACGACATGGGTAGAACACATTATCTCATTTTGCACCAAACGACTGCACTTGAAGCTAAATAGATGTACAGGAAAAATGTTAGTCATTCTACAAACCCAACTTGATTCTTCTTGTAAGTTACTTTAACAGATCAAGATCATTGTTGTTCTTCTCGTTGAAATGTTGAAAGCAAAAAATCTATGCGTCTTTTTTCTTTACAAGTATTTAAAGATGCAACATAAAAATGATGTATCTGTATAATGCATATTACCAATGCATATAGGTATGCATGGTCCACATTCACGATGAAAGTTGATTTCATCCGAAACAATTTTTCATCAGACTTTTGTAGAATAGCGTGCTGAAGCAATATTAAAACCCATCTTCTCAATAACGTCCTCATCAAAAGTCACAGAAAAGATAGAACATAAAATACAAAGTTATATGCATATATCATTGCTTGAAGGTATACATAAAGACATCACACATGGTTATCCGATCCAAGTCTTTTTGTAGCACTTGATAGCTTTAAAAGCATAAGATTATATAAATGCATAAAATATGCATTTAAACATTGCAGCGTCCATTTACAGAATCATTTGTAAGGAACTTGATATTGTTATGATAATAGGCCCAGGCTTCTAATTTCACGTCCAACTGACCGTAATACCCTTTTAACGAAATTTCCCATGATGAATCCTTTTTGATCGTCATCGATCCTCTGGCTGTACTTGAGATCTCTGAGCTGAGAAAGATGCATTGAAATTGAATGCAATATATTAAATGAAGAGAGTTTTTTAGGTACCATGTATTCTTTTACCATTTCTTACCAAAGATCGTATATTATGCATTTTAGACTGCCGTGAAAAGTTTTTATTATTTTATATACTTACATAAACTGTATAGCTTGCTTTGTCTTTCTTTCTGTCGTATGTACTTCACTAGTGCTTTGTCAACAGACAGTGTCATGAAATGTTAGAGATGAATTTAAAATAAATTGCTGCATGGTTTTGTGGCGGATATAGCATGGCAAATACAGTAACAAATTAATAGTGCATTTCTACTCTTTCCTCATCATTTGTTCTTCTTGGCGGGTGCGTGGTGCATCAGGCCAAGTACTTTGTTGCGTCGCCAGTCGACACGCATAAAAAGTTTGTAAAATACACGTGGAGCAAGTGTAGGAGAAGAATCGAGGTGTGTGTGTTCCTTTCATCGTAAATTACTCTTCACTGAATTCACTATACTTACACCAAGATCAATACATACAAGTAATATCATCCACGACATAAGAACACACAGTTGCCTGTGTTTAAGTGGTACACTGGCATAAAATACCCACATATTTTGAAAATGATGAATTTTACCCATTCATTGCAAAGTTTGAAAATATAACATTGTTCCTAGCATATTTACTCAAGCTGTACGCACAAAGAAATTCAATAAATTTGATGAATTACCTTGCGATGCAGAGTAATATTTTTTGACAGTGGACGATCCCTCACAAACGTTGTTTACTTTTGCTAAATTATCAACTTGGATTTTAAAGCATCTCTGCATGCAATGATAACATAATAGAAATTCAAAAAACTCAAATTGAAGGGAAGAAGTTAGAGTTGGGTAATTGTGGGGGCGATCAAAGCCAATATCTAATAGATAAAGTAAATACTTGTACTAGTACTAAGTAAGAACGGTTTTGGCATGTAACACTAGGCAATTTATTAGCAATGTCGTATTTATGGTGGTATTTTATAATTTTTCCAATAGAATTTTCTGTTCGTCTGTCCGCATGTACTCACTCTTCTACCTACTTTTGTATTTTATTTTGCTATCACTTCCCTATTGTCAGGAGTCATAGATCAGTTCTTGAAATTCAGTCTGATTGGCCAAACCCTGTGGGCACAGATAGGGGGTATCAGACCACAAAAAAGGTTTGATTTTTCTACAGAAGCAAAAAAAATCAGTTCTGGCATAAATTTTCAGGTCGATTCTTTCTTCTATATACTGTTAGAATGTTCATTTCCAGCTTTTCTCGGCAACACCAACCGTACAATTTTGATGCTTTAACCGAATCCAAATCCAAGTGTTTCAAGTGCAAAATATACTACAAAAATAAGAAAACGTAATAATTTATGTAATACGCATGTAATTTTATTTATTAGTAGACAAAAAGTGTTTTAAGAAGCTTAAAATTTCCAAAGCAAATTCAAATAATGCTGTAACAAGGATCAACGATAAAGTAAAGCAAGGTACGTTGCTCAAATCCTTTAAATACGGGGCAAATTGAGTTGCTCTGCAAAAGCCAAGGCTGAGAAATTACTTCTTTGCATCGTTACCACGATAAGGTATTCAAATGAAAATCTCTTTTGAAATTTAAATTTAAGGTCAACAAAAAATGCAGTATTTCCCCTGAATTCATCTATTGTTACATCGTTGCCTTTCAGCTGTCCGAATTTTTTACATGACCGGATGAATCCATTCATTATATCCGTCTCCTGCCTTGCCTACCCGCTTGTTTTTGTCTTGTTGGCAATCAGAAAATTTACATTTTGCATTATTAGATAATCATGATTAGGAATGTAATGCATGAAAGTTACAATCCCTATTGCTAATACTAAAGCTAATGAGTGCATAGGCAGTAGCAGCAGCAGTAGTATACATCAGTAAATTTTTCCTGCTTGACATTAGTTTTTAAGTAAAGAAGCATCTAAAATTGATTGCATGCGTGTAAGATAGTTTTGCTTTTTATCAATTTGTAGCATGAGCGTGTACATAAGTTGCATGCACGGCGCGACGGGTGTATAAGTGGCAAAGTCAGGCCGGAAAGCGTTTAATACTTTTCATAAGCTTGGTGTCCAATGCGCCTTTTGGCATACATTTCACTTCGTATAATTGATATAGGTAATCACGTCTTCTTTTGTCTTCTCTAAAACAGTACATTTAAAAGAATTAGTAAATTCTTAAACTTTTATACCAACCAGTCAAACCACCAAACTTTTTAAAACCAATTTCAAATATGCGTGCATTTCATGGGTTTCGAAACAAACGAAAATATATATTATGCGTAGAACAAAGAAATGCACCTACTATTATTGGCTGTACAATACAAGTTCTTTTCTGTCATCACTAATATTTTCAGACTTATGCGTGTCTGTAAACTATTTGAAGGAAAATGCGTGCATAATAACAAAATGAAAGAAAAATGCATGGAAATTGCATCTGAGCGGATAAGTACTTGAAAAGTTTACGATAAGTATTTTCGGGTGGAAATGATTGGGTCGAGTGTCTTGCACTTGTATCATCATCAGCTTATCATGACTATCACTCACCACCACAACCCTTCCGGCATATACCCCGACTTAATGCAGCTCTTCATATTGAAGTTTTGATTTTTTCTATGAAAACCTGTTCAAATCGAATTTTATTATGATCACTCAGGCATCGCTGTAAGGTTTCTCGGCATTTTCAGAACAAACTGTTACACTCCAAGTTAAATTACAAAGAGGATACAAATGTTCAATTAAATTGCGCGAATTATTGATCGCCCTCTATCATTTCTAAAAAACCGATAATCCTTGATGATTTACTTTGCATAAATTACAGTGAAAATTATTTTTTCAATTAATTGATAACTGTGATGAGTTTGGTAATTGGTAAGTTTTGAAAGCATGAGTTTGAAATGCTCTTGAATTTAAATTTTATAAATAAGTTCATATATGATGCGTTCGTCCTACTTTGCGCTGGCGAACGCACACACGCATGTATGATACCATATTACAGTATTCGTTTGCCACACACATCCTCCTCGTAAAACAGTTTATGTAATTATTATTTAAATCAGTTAAATTACGAATTCTTTTGGAGCTGTATAGATGAGATATTATGCAGAATGCAGTAAACCATGAATAAGCAATCATGCTGAAGATACTTTGGAAATACAAAATAAATAAAAATGAATTTGCAACTTTGATTTTCGAGAAAATTGACCAAACAGGAATTCTAAAAAACTCTGCCTCTTCTAGTATTTACTATAGTGTAAAATATACATAAGAAGATTTTGCTTGTTTAACAATATACAAATACGCAAGAGAAGGCATAATACACACACGCACAACCTTTTACTGAATTGCAATATTGTTTTTGGATATG
The DNA here is from genome assembly GCA_027743765.1 of Coecobrya sp. COE2. Taxonomy (NCBI): domain Eukaryota; kingdom Metazoa; phylum Arthropoda; class Collembola; order Entomobryomorpha; family Entomobryidae; genus Coecobrya; species Coecobrya sp. COE2. The sequence goes on along the minus strand of JAHZMV010001172.1, from coordinate 7,892 downwards.
CGTATTTCCCGTTAATCATTACACATTGATAAAATATTCATTTTAGGAAGATGGTAGAACGAATCCTTGTCATACTTTAAACATCGAAGGAAATATATACCTTATGCGTGGTGCAGAAATTTTAACTTTATAATTAACAGTAAGAGTTCACTTGAGGTATTATTACCCCATGCATAAGTAAAGGGAAACCCACAAACAATATAATATCACAATAAATACAGCATATCATAGCCTCTTCGGCTGCTATTCAGTTCATCCGACATTTGCACACTACATCTTGCAGTGTTCTTGAAAGGCTAGTAGTTTTAATCGAATTGCAACTTTGACAGGCTCAACGCTCAGTAGGGACACTTTTTCCTTTTGTGCCCACTTTTTAGGACAGGGCTGCTTCACGAATTACTTTGAAAAGTTCTCACCATCACACCATTGTAACCAACAATGCCGATGAAATACCCTACATTGGAAAAATATAAATCTGCCTTTTTTGATAACCGTGAAATAATAAGGGGATGATATTACTTTGACTCACGACTGTCTTATGCTATATTATATTACAACAACATTACATGCACACTATCTATTATAATATCATGAATATATACATATCCTACATTCGCAAAATTATGATGCTTAATATATGCTAATGATAAATGATATACCGTGTCCATGAATATCGCTGCTACATTCCACTTAGCATGATACAGTGCTACATTTTACCTTACACGGATTCGCGGGAAAAAACTGTGAACGCTTGCTTTACACTGTCATGGTCGACAATATATAAATTTAAAATATGATTGAAACGGGCCCAACGGATGTATGTGGTACGCAGACGTTAGACTCCTGCCCACCTTTCCCTTCCTTCTTAAGGAAGTACTCCAGATACATAAATTTCTTATCTGTCATTAACTTACATTGTGATTGTATCACAAATGCAAGAAGAATGATATGTTTTTCTTACATGTCCATTCAAGTTTTTAAACATGTGCGTTGCTTCCTATTGCGATTGTTTTGACAGAACATGGTCTTGTTGATTATTTAACACGACAAAACATGCAGGTAGAAAAAGTCACAAAATCTGCATGCGATGACAGCATAATAGTATGAATATGGTAAGGATGTCTTGCTGTCTGACATCTAGTAACTAATATTATTTTATTTTCTAGTGACATTTGCTTACAGGACAACGACAGCCTAGCGTAGGTCAACTACATGTGGTCCCTTGCTATTTTCATGTCATCCGTATTCAAAGATCCAAACTGCGTCTGCCATGGTATAAAACTAACACCAGCAAACCGGTTTAGCAGGGACTTGAGCAGAACAAGTAATGCAATGGTGTTACTTTTTCTGAGATCCTACTGTCTCACAGTTATAGATGGAATTTAAATCGGCCGTACAATTTTTGAATTAAGTAAACTAGAAAATATGATACACATAATACGGAATTGTCTTTTGACAGCAGTTGTTTTAGAATACACACATACGGGAACATATTCAGAAATTCGCAAAAAGTGGTGAGCGCCAAGCGTTTAATAGGGATCAGATAAAATGAAGGACTCGTCAATGTTAAAAGTTCATGTAATAGGGGGCTAGAAAAATGTACTGAATTCATAATAAAATAATTTATAACCAAGTTAATAAAGTATTCGTTTTAATGATTTAGTCAAATTTCCCCAAACAGCGTAATGAAATATTGAGTTCAGTTTTACATTGATAAGGATGATTTATATTAACTATTTTGTCAGCTACAAGGCACATTTTTCTTTTGTTGATAGATCAAGAATAATTAAAGTAACAAAAAGACTAGTCCCTCCGGCGGAGCGAGAGATAAAAGATTGAAGTGTTTCAATTCAAGAAACATTTTGTGGCCAAGTTCATGAAGTCGAAGCGTTTACAGAAATCATCGTAATGTGCTGTTGAAATTGACACAAGAGCTGCACATGAGTTTACTAATAATTCGCTTAAAACTTACACTCAACCTTTTCTATCCCCACGGTTTAATGGATAATGAAAAATGTCCTGACAAAGTGGTCAAAGAAAATGTATTGCATAGTACGCATGTTGGGCATGTTCGCTGCATTTATATGTATGAGTTACTGTTAATGTGGAATGCTACAATGTTCAGGTCGACACAACATACAGTTAATGCATATTTCCTGTCATTTTGTAAAGATCTCAGTTCTAAATTGGTTATTGTTTAGTTCAAACATTTGACTTAAAATATCGTTATTCATTTCGTTATACAGTTAAATAAAACTACTTCATAGATGGACAAACTGTAAATATAAAGGATTTGACAAAAGATAAAATGTATAAAACATTTTTGCAGTTATATCATATTTGATGAACTTTATGCCAATTTCGCCAAACACACATGGGTAGTTCCAAATACTGATTTGACAGCTGCGCTACGTTGTTAATGAGAAAATCTAGTGTGCAAACATTATTACGCTTCATGAAACATAGTCATCATGTCCCGTCAACAGTTGTGGGATATGTGACGAGTGATTTTCTAAGCTGTAAATTTTCCGTCTAGACTATACCTACTAGATGACTGTGCTGTCATTAAAAACTACAAAAGTACACAGTCAATCAGAATCAGGGACTGGCGATAGTTCATCATTGTCAAGTCTACTCTCAGAGCATTCACCTTTCCTTTCTATTTCACCTTCACCTTTCTCCACGAATGATTCATTAAAATAAAAAATACTCTTGAAGTACAATTTCAAATTTTGACATATTATATGAATTAAACGTATTGCTCATTCGCAGAAATAAGAACGTCCTCTGGCTCTAAACTTTTGGGTTTAATTATGATTCATATTGTATGCTTTTCAACTTTCATCATGTAATACGGCGATATGAAACAACTACATTTAAAACAATTAGGTATTAAACTGTAAGCTTGCAATTCTACACTATCCACCCAAGAGGGATAATTAAGACTGAGAAGAAATGGGATATCTTCATACGAGTATTAAGTTGATCGGTTGGTAACCCAAAGAGTATATAGAATTCAGTCCAAATATTATCATTTTAGATATTATATCTGCAGATGCAGGACAGACTAAATTACAATACAGTAAAATAGGATGATGATTTGATCAATTTGATTCGTCGATGTTTTTATTTTATTTTGGACTATGGCATGGACATGACAAGACTCCTTTTTCATTACACACATCATTATTGCAAAAATACCTAAGCGTATAGATTTTCTAACTGCTTTTTGACTAGGGTGTGTGAGGAATAGAAAATGCTTTTCTGGTTGAAAATCCGAAAGTGGTAGAAGTAGCTTTTCCTTTCTGATGTTGAAACGATAAGCATCTGTTGATTCGTGCCTGAATTCGCTTGATCGATTGATAACAATTGAAATGCACCTTATTTAAGCAATTTTCGTTTTGAGGAAAGAAATGAATATTTTTTGGTCCACCAATAACTTAGAATAATAATAATTGCATGTTTAAAGAGCAAACGACCGTTTTACCACGAAAAAATGCATTCCTGCCTAATTACAATGTGTGTATATACATAGGTTCAGTGTAAATACACACCTAATATTATGTCTCAGGTCGGAACGTTACGGTGCTGCAGTTTTCAGTACTACAATTTATCAAAATGATGCATTAAATGCATTGCATTTATAATGCAAAAGGATTCGCCATCGATATCGTAAGACCTTGCATATATATCTTGTACAAAGATATGTTTTACATCCGACTTTATTTACGTTTGCATTTTAGAATCTTTGCTTGCGTCTTGTTCTTTCTGTACCCATTATTTATGAGCCCCCATCCCTTGCTCAAGATCAAAAGTCTTCTCGACAGCTATACTTAGTTATTCATTTGCTCCAGGCGAGCATCCAACACCCACAGACTCTGTCCTTCCTGCATCTGAATTTTCCTTGAATCAACTTACCAAAGTAGACATATAAATGTTCTACACGGGCCTAATTACAAAAAACTTGAAGCCCCTAGAAAATACTCTTTTACCTTTCACTGTTCCTCGAGAATTTCAACAACAAAAATTCCATAATTTTTATCAAAACCTGCTAATTCTGACTACAAATTAAATGCCATAGGCAAGATACTTTAGGTCAAAATGTAATACTACGCATAAATCGATACAAGCATTTTGTGGTTTAATATATCCTAGAATTAGACCGCAATTCATCTCACGTAGTGGAAGATACTATTCGCAACACTTTAAGCACATTTATTTTTTCATTTTCTTTGAAGGGAGCGTCATGTCTTGTGAATGCGCCGAAGCTGCAACAATCAAAATTTTGAGGAATAGTTAGAGCATAGATTTTGTAGATCGGAGGTATTTAGTCATCTTCACCTACCAAATATTAACGTCAGCAGTCAACACTGACGTTTTGTATGATTTATCGTGATAGGTTAGGCATGTTTTACATAAAAATCATGGCAGACACTTGTCAGCAACAACGGAGGTACAAGCAAATTGGCGCACAGTGCACTGTAAAGTTGACAGTATTCTGTGAAATGTAATTTTGGATTTTGCAACAAGTGTTCACTTTGTTGATTAATTTCTCATGCACTGCACTGCATTGCACTTCGCACATCGTGTTTTCATAGAGCCGCTATGAAACAGGACCATTATGTATAGTTGCTAACTTGAGAACGAGAAAGGAAGTTAGCCTCGCGTGTTGAGGAAATGCTGTCAGAGAGTCATGGCTGTGCTTTTGTCTGACTTTGAGGAGAAGGGTAATTTGTATTGGTAATGTTTGCTCGCATAAAAAATCTGCACTATCCATTCATTCATGTTGTCACCAGGTTCATAACGAACAGTAATTAACGCTTGTAACGGTCAACACTAAAACAGTATTGTTCCCTTACCACTTTTAACGTTACAGTAATAACACGGAAGCCCTAGAACTTCGTAATATTAGTTGAGCGCTTAGAAATTATGCATTAACTTATTGTTCGTAAAGATTACAGGGGTTATAGAAGATAATACCGAAAGCACGATACATACTTCTTCTATCCGCCTCCATATTCCTGTCATAGAATAAAGTATTTAATATAATATGGGCTTATTCATTTAATTTGAAGATTTTATATTAATCGTTCGTTAAAGTCACGTTTTAAAAATTCATGGCTAAACGTGCAAAGTGCAGTAGTTAATCCAAATCACGTTATGAAAATTTAAAGTGTATTCAAAAACAATTATATTGCGGTTATAGAATTGTTGGATGTAAAGTAATTTTTCCATGCTTTAAAGCTTAAAGCGGGGCTATAGATTACAATTGATTTGTTTTGAGTAATCAACATGGGAGAAAGCACCACTAAATTTTGATTTCAACCAATACTGAACGACTAATATTGTGAAATTCTGTTGAATTTCGCTTATTTGCAAGTTAATGAAAAATGAATCCTATTTTACTATTCTCACAATTCCCCTCACCTAGTAGACAACGCAAACACATTCCAAAAACCAAAATAAGCCATGCATAGATTTGATGATGATTATAGCAAATCTCTTTAAGGATCATATTAAACAAAGGAAATGATTTTTTATTAGTTTTGAAAATGATGAATAGTAAATAAAGGCTGAAGTAACTTATTATGTCATAACTTGTTATCTCTCTAAATCTTAATACATCATAATGATAGAAAAGGTATGGGAAGGAAACAACACTTTGCCTCTGACAAAAGATTAAAAAGATAGGCGCTAACAAGTGCTAAAAGTAAAACAAAACATCTTCACGTTGCTCTGTAATCATTGTTTAGACCAGTTTTTATAAAGTACATAATTTGAGATACGAACAACGTGCAGGATAAACCAATTTGTTGTAGGTCGGAGCGTCAGACGGCCTTTAGAGGATGCAAACATCCGTACATTTGAAAGTTCATTACCACTTATGACACAAAAGGATAAGATTTCCCAAGCTAACAGGAGATATGGGTTTTTAACGTTTTGATACATACATAAGAAGATGAAAGACGTCCCGTGAGAATACTCGTCATACAATTATCTTTTTCTCTCTGAAACCGAGAGAACTTCAGCTAGGTCAAGATTTGATGAATACTAAATGAATACGGGGGCAGTAAAGTTAATGAAGTGTTTTAATATATCGTTCAAGCTCTTAACAACTTCTTATAATAATAGGGTTTTTCATAGATTGAACAAACAGAAATCATAAATATACAAATCTGCATTAGATCCCGTCTAACTTTTCTTATTACTAAACCATAATATCAAATCTTGGAAACTTGGATACCTTATAATTATACAAGCAATTGCTTTCGATTCAAAAGTCATTGTCGATTGCCTTGCATGAATAGACTAGTAGTGCTAATAGACATATTGCTGGAACTAGATTAGCACTCAAACAGCACTGCATAAATCTGGTCATTGCTCTTTTTAAATCCAGAAGATTCATTGAAAATAATAATGTATTTAAATGCTGACTCAGTATTGTCACATCGGTCACATCATTGGAATCAGACCCGTACACTGCCTGCTGGTAAAGCATAATATGTCGATATGCTTCCCACGACAGTCAGTTTGCAACTTCAAGAATTATTGCCAATTTTGCTTCTTTCATTCCGCAATAATAGCACGATTTAAAACACGCTTACTTAATAGGTGCATTTATTTACAAGGTCAACATTTTCAGTTACATATGTACAAGGAAGTTAACCTTCACTTATTTGCAGTATTTGAATTTGCGATGTTGTGTTATGTGTAGACTTACAAACAATGCTATAGCGAAAGGGAAAATATTATGTATAGGACAATATGGACAAAGATTGGGGGTGTGGTAAGGACTTCTAAAACTTGTATTTATCATTGATTATTATTATAGTTCCCCTTCGTCCAAATAAAATAAAAACGTACATGTTACATGGTCAGTTATTTTTCTCTCGATGTTAAAATAGTTACTAAAGTGTATTTATAAAAAAGAACTTTAGATATACATGTCCATGTTACATTACAAATGGCTAGTTGTTGAGAATATAAAAAATGGTCATTGTTTGCGATGTGCGTTGTGCGTGAGACATTTGTCACAGGTTCATGACACAGGAAGAAGAAGCGTTATGTTTGACGGTGCGGTGCACGTTACACTACGCGTAGAATAGTAACTATGTACATACAATTTTCCGGCAAATGAGTCTGCATACCCTGAGAAAATTTATTTGCACTTGACAGCATTTAATTGTTTACGATAAAAACTAACAATAAGTTAATCTTAATTCATGTAAAAGAAATGCAAATGCTATTCAATCATTATTTTAGGGCTATATTGGAAAAGTCTGGTTTTGTAATCTATAGTATTTTGCACTTACGTATTAGCTTTTCGGAAAATGCGAAGCAACTGTAGCCCACAATAAAAACAACCTGGCATAGCTAACGTACCCGCAAATAAATGTGAAGTAAATACATATACTACCTTGAACAATCTTTTTGCACGAACAGATCAAAGCAAACTTTTTTAGCGTTCTATTGTTATCAATTTAGTTACTCATCAACAAAACCAAAAGTGCTCTTATGCTGATTATTACACCATTAGTGTTGTTAGTCATTTCTAACATGACATTGTAAATTATACCGGGCGAAATTACCAAAGCTGCCGAACTGTTAATGCAATCGGTAGGATTACTTAAACTTATCTACCGTATTATGGGTAGACTTAAACAAATCAGAACTTTTCCTATACACAGTAGTAAGATTATTTATGTCATGCATATTCAAGTATCTACAAACGACTTAATTTGAAAAGCCGTTTGATCTGAGGAAACGCAATACGTTTAAAATATACTTTCTGATATTAATAAAATGAATGGACATATGATAAAAACAATGGGTAGAATGTTTAGTGTGCAGCGCAAAGTTTTATGTAATTGGCACCAATACGTCGGAGTGGG
>JAHZMV010001171.1:0-22056 GCA_027743765.1 Coecobrya sp. COE2 | reverse complement strand
AAATGTTTCTTTGCTGCTTCTTAGAATAATGACCCATTACTGAACAAAAAGTGTAACTGATACCAAAACAAAATATTATAATTCAAAACCTGGTTTCATTTGATCTCGTAAGCTTTCGCCAAACGTACAACTTTGCTGTTAAAAGGTTCCTATATAAATTCGTGAGAAATGTGTAACTCACAAGTAAAGCTACCTCTTAGTCCCCTCGCGATTTAAGTGTGAAGTATCAGGTTTTGTAGAGAATTTTTTGCTGATTTTTATATGCGGAACCTAAATCCCAACCAAACAATATTATGCCTCAAAGGTAGCACAAATTGTATATCACTAATATTGGAAGGGACTGGAAATGGTACATGCTACTGATCAGTATTAAAGCAGAAACGTTATTTATCAAAGTTAAATATGTTTTTACAAAATATAATCACATTTTAGAAATTTTCTACTTGTCATACTTGTATTTGTTTGACGGACAGACAAAGACACAAATATTATGAAATGTATTCCATGATAAATCAGTGTACAAAAATGCGTATCTCAAACGAAGTACCTTTGGATGTATTTTATGCTATAACAATTCAATAAAGGACATATTCAATAAAATTGTTCTCCCTTTTTCCATTATTCTGCAGCAACAAGTTTTCAAAATTTTACCGATTACAGCTTAAAGTGAAATTGGTTAATAATTATATTTTTTATTCCAAGTAATGTTCACAGCACAATCGAAATAGTGGTAAACTAAAAATGGATAATTCAGGTTGACTACTATGCTATTTCTTTAAAGTATGTCTTATTTATGATGATATATAATTATTTGAAACAAATAAACAATTTGATGACTACTCTGAGCAATCTCAATCAATTAATTTGAGCAATCAAATTATCCAACAAAGAAATTTGTTAACTAGTTACTGTGGAATTTTGAGTTTTGAAAGTTGTTTTTTTATTGATTTTTTTCCCGGACGCCAGTTAACCGTTCCATGTCTGCACGACACTGTGTCGGTCTGACTCACAAAATCCCACATTCTATCTATTTTCAAAAGTCGAATTTGTGTGAGGGTGGGATTTTTACAAAAGAAAAATGCCACTTGCTATAAATGACCGACAAATACTAATTATTTATCCTATACCAGTTGTGCTCCTTCTTTACATTAAAAAGTTAATACGGCATGAAATCAAACGCTCGGGGGCAGTAGTAGCAAAATTAGCTCATGATTTGTATATATTCGGTTGCTTGATGGCATATTGGGGTCTTCTATGGATACGAATGAGGTTATTAAAATATCTGGGTTGTATAAAAACGGTTGTAACGGTTGGTTGGTAATGCAACTATTTAAATGGCTTTCAATACCTAATTGTAAATGTGAAGTTGGCTATGCTAAAAGGGACATACAATTATAATTTAAAATCAACAAGTTCTCGCATGCAGAATAATGACTTTTTGGGTCAAACTCCAGAAGTAGGATTCCTGTGAATATGAAAATATTTTATGGATGAGTGTTTGGAGTGTCTGATAGCTAAATTCATGCTTGGAGCATTCTGTTAAATGTGCACTACGATAAGAATTAGGAGTGAATAAAGCAGGAATAAATAATGAGGAGGATTTCCGTAAACATCTCCCTAAATCCAGAGGAGTTATTGTTGAAAGAAACTTGCATATTATGCAGGCAATAAAGTATAAAAGTTCGTTAGCATAAAGTCTAACAAAGTTTATTAATTACTTCTGTATAAAATTATTATCTTTTGAAAACGTAAGCTAAAGAGATGTTTAATGTGACTAACATCCTGTCTGTCTGTCTGTAAACACAAAATCGCTTAAATTACATAAACGATTGACACTATATTTGGTGGAAAGCATTATCAGGTCCTAAACCGGAGTCGTTGGTTTTTAGCCAAATCAATCATTCCCAGTACGGGGAGGAAATTATGCGTGTTAAATTAGTGGATTAAGTCACTTTAACGCACATCAAGTTGAAGCACCCTTTCGGAGTGCAATATAATACGGCATAACCGATAGCACGAAAATTCAACTTATATATCAAAATCACCCGAAAACCGCCCAAAACTTCTGAATCTACCCAAAACCGTCCTAAACTTCAGAATCGCCCCCAGAACCACCAAAAAATTCAACTTACGCTTCAGCATCCACAGTCCAAAATGTCAGAGTCGCCCAAAATATCTCCAGACACTTCATATCGATTTTATCAATAAATTAAATTAATAAAGTTGAATCATCGTATTATTCGTCGCTATCGAAAGTTTCGTTTCCGAGGTTTACAGCCATCTTGTTCTATGTCTATATCCTATAGTCTTACATAGGATTGCAATGTTGTGAACGGCTTTGTGAAAATAATGATAAAATATGAAGGATTACATTTAAGAATTTGTATGTATTTGAAACAAATTAACTTAATATTATCAACAATTGAACTGAATATATGATATTGTATATATTCATCTGCTTCACGTGATATACGTTTGTGATTTTGTTGAGTAAATAGATGAAATAAACTGGTAAACTGAATATCAATATTCTATACTGATTTTTTTATTTCGGTTTAGTGGAGCTATTTGAAATATATGGATTACTAAAAATTGTGTGATAGAGGGTATCAAATACATATTAAGGAATATATTTTCAGTCATTAGCAAGAACACCTTCAGCACCAGTTGCTGGTTAACAACATAAACTACCTGCTTTTAATGAAAACGATTGTTGACGGCAACTGTTGGTTGGCATATTCTGCACCAAAAATTCAAAGAACAAATTTTTTTCTGGATTTCTTTAGAAATATTTCACAAAATTTCTTCGAGGATATTTACTGTGACACGCTAATGTTATTTTTGTACGAGCACGAGCTATTCAATAACTGCATGCAATATGTTGCTGTGCTGTTGTATAACTTCCTCACGTCGCTGTAATCCAATATCCGATTAAGGTGTTTCAAAATGTTTGGCAAAAAACCAACATTTTACTTAATTTACGAAAAATATCTATGTCCTTGTATTTACCATGAACTTATAATCGGAAGGCAGAGTGATGAAGTAACATCGATTTTTTTATTTGAATTTTCTCAAAATTATCAAATCTTACATTGGATTTAGGCCACTATTTCTGAAAATGTGCTGAAAGAATATTTGTGTGTGGAAATTAGTACTTCAAACATACCCTTTCTTTATTTGCAGCGACCGGATTTACAAATTAGTCTGTGTCATCAGGGAAGAATTAACCAGCATGTTCAATCATAATATATTTTTTGAATGCGGTCAGTTAAATGGATAAATTATATTGATGATGAGTAGAAGTAGCGCTAGCATATTTAAGCATTACTTTCTTCTCATTTTTCTTCTTTCTTTGCTTCTCCTTATATAGAAAACAGCACGTGAGAGTCCATCTCTCTAAAAAATTGTTAATTTTAAAATTTAAAAGACAATTGACAATAAACTAACTGCCTCATGACGCAGACTATTTTGTAAAACCGGTCATAAATAACGTATTGAGTTTGAAGCACTAATTACCAAACAACCATCTTTTTTCCAAGTAGTCGTAGTTCTGTAAAAAAGTGGCATAGTTAAATACGATTATTTTGTCTTTTTGTATCCCTGTTTTAAAATTTTGAAATAGTTAAATGATTTCGTTCATATTCGTACAATATATATAAGGAAAATATTAAATATTTAGACCAAGTTGTAAAACTATTTACAAGATTGTATGTAGGTACTTTTGAGATCTCGTGTTTAATTTGTTGAATTATAGTGTCGTATTGGACTGATTTCAGAGACAATTTGGGAACACGGCAAAACGTTTTATGGCCGCACGAACTCAAATTCACAGTTAATCAAAGGAGAAAAGAACAAGTTGGATAAAGAATCCCGAATTGTCATAAGACACAATATTGTATAACTTGTTTGGAAAGTGAGGAAGATAGTTTATTAATTAAGCCTATTTATTTCGTAGCGTACAATACAGTATTTTCTTCCAATACTTATAGTGTTGATAGCCGAGAGTTCCTGCAATGTTGTGCAGGCGTTTCTGGAAAATGTCAAGTCTGAATTTGCTTTACCTGAAACAAGTGAGATCCGGAGCGACATAGATGAGTTATTTCATCATTACAATAAACCGTTTTAAAGCGATAAGGAAGGATGGCAGGGTGGTTTTAAAAGTGATTTAAATTTTTAGTTGTGGATATTGTAGTGTTTTGCAATGAAATGTGGTATTTCATTAATGGTGGTGGTTTAGAAAGATTCAAAATATCAAAATACTCGTAAAAGGGTTGGCATTTTTGAAATGGAGTTTCAGATTATTATTTCTGATCGAAAATGCAGTATAAATCCTGTACTGTACATCAGCATATGCTACATTTTGAAATTTTGAACTCGTAACGGTCCATAGCGGTTTCCATTTTCCTCCATCTTCGAACTCGACCGAGCTATTGTGATGGGCTTTCGATTTGTGCAAAACCGATTTCGAAACTTCGAAGTGGTTTTTGAGATGTCGAACACGCGGCCTGCCGAACTGACAGTCGTTTTCCATAAAGTATCTATGATGCTGAATAGGATAGGAGGAGTTTGTTGGCCATTTTGGTAAGCAAGGTCAATGTTTGAATTTGCATATTTATTACTAGTTTAGACATAATTTTTTTAACGAAATATATTCAACCTTTCAACCGTTGGTGCACTTCGTAAAATAATTTTGCCGTTGATGCGCTATGCAATTGTTTCGATTATACTTTTGTTCCAATTCGTTTGTTGGATTACTTGCTCCAGCAGAATAATGAAAAATGAGAGAACTTAACGATTTTAGAGAATATGTTCTTCGTGTATGTAAATTTTTATAGCATAAAACACATCCAAAGGTACTTCGTTTGATATACGCATGTACACTGATTTATCATGGAATACATTTCATAATATTTGTGTCTTTGTTTGTCCGTCAAACAAATACAAGTATGACAAGTAGAAAATTTCTAAAATGTGATTATATTTTGTAAAAACATATTTATCTTTGATAAATAACGTTTCTGCTTTAATACTGATCAGTAGCATGTACCATTTCTAGTCCCTTGCAATATTAGTGATATACAATTTGTGCTACCTGTGAGGCATAATATTGTTTGGTTGGGATTTAGGCTCCGCGTATAAAAATCAGCAAAAAATTCTCTACAAAACCTGATACTTCACACTTAAATCGCGAGGGGACTAAGAGGTAGCTTTACTTGTCAGTAAATAGAGCAAGCATCCCAGAACAATTTTATTGATTATCTACAAAGATTATTTTGGAGAATACGAGAAACTGGCAAATGAAAAGTAAAAGCATAAGTTTTTCCGCTTAAAAATACGTTGCAATGAAATTTATTTTACTTTTAAAGTGGAAAAGGAGAAAGTAAAGCGTGTCCAGGTTTGATGGTTGATTTAATCCTTAATTTGGACACTGGCCTATTTCAGAGTACCAAAGAATTCAATTTGCATTTTTTCATTAATCGCTTGTTTTCCGGGTAGGTATGGAAATAATAAATAAATATAGGATATTTCAGTTCAGTACCTCCCCCAATACACAATTTGCTATAGTAACTAATGTAACAAGAATCTTGGATTCCAAACTTGAAGTGAGTCTCAAGGTAAACGAATCATTTCTCACGATTCTCATTTCCAGCCGGGACGATAACAATAAAAAAATTGGGAATGGTCTAAATGAGCAGAAATCACGAAATTTATTAAGCATTCTGGAATGAATAAGAATGAACCATGGCATGCCTGCTGTCTTCCCAGTGATTTTACTAAGCAAGGCAATGTGTCATTATGTAAATGAGGAATGCTTTCTCTAGAAAGCTGACTTGTGAATGGAATGTCAGTCAGTCACTGTCAGTCAATACATTTACCTTTATTAATTCTGGGGAGCACACACATCAACAACCGTCAAGAGGAAAGCACAACTGCTTCAGAATAAGTAAATAATTGAATAGTACAAAAGAATTGATTTGTTTCTAGTTGCACCCACTACCATTGTATGTATTCAGTATAGTTGTTTATTTCCCGGTGAAGTAAGAATAAAGTGGAAAGGGAAGGCGGAAGTGATTTCATGACCTTGTAACACGCTAGGAAAAACAGTAAACTTACATTTACATGTGTGTATCTCCATTTATCCAATATGTTTGTGTATAACGTGTGAGTTCATTTATTTAAATCAAAGCGTCAGAAACATGTTTCATTTCAATTTTTACCCTTTCCTTGAGTGAAATGTTGGGAATTTAGACAACCCGAGAATATATCAAGATTATATTGCAGCTAGGCTTGTTAAATACACCACAATATCCACTAAAATTTGAAGACTTAAAACAAATCCTCATGCCAAGGATCCGTCATCCGTATGCATGGCATAATAAATTATTTTTGAAACAGATAAGGTAAACGACGAACAGTGGCAAGTTTACCTCTCACACACCCCACCTTTCCTACTTGTTTAAAATATCCGGATACACACGAAGGGTTAAAATAAAACAAGTTATTTCTCATTTCAGAAAAATATGGTTTTCAAGAAACCTTTAAAACAAAATTCTAGCTTAGTGAAACTGGTGTTAAAATGCAATGGATATATTTTCCATAATCTGATGACTTTGTCTACCGACAACATTTTGAATCCAACCTTTTATCTAGTTTTACAGCGTTTTATAAATATTCTTGCTATGAGTGTACGAAATGCAAAGAAAACTTTGAAAATGCAGCAAACTTATGTAGAAGGAAAGAAAAAATACGATCATACGTATAATTTCTCAATGACTATATATATTTCTGACCCGTTTATGAAAATGAGAATTACTTCAGTGTTCGTTAATTTTTCTTAGAAAATCCAGATAAGGCCATGTGCTTGAGTTTGGGTGGGAGAAAGTTAAAGAACTTGGGAGAATTAAAGGCTTGCAATTTTTCAATGTTGTAAGAATTAATTAAAATCTGGCGGTTAAAGAAGCATGGATGCCTGTGAAGCGAGAAAGAAAAGTAGAAAAGAAAAACTGTTTCCTCTAAAGAAAAAGCTCGCTGTCTACAGGTCAAATAAGAAAAAAAAGTCGGGCTCGGCTAAGAAGGCTAATGGATGGATAGATAGACAAAACATATTCATCTCATTCTCGCTTCCGTTGTTTTGTAATCTTTCTTGTTGTAGCACGCTGAAAGTTTAAAAGTTCTTAGTTTTCTATAAAATGTGTTATTTTTAGTAACTTTACGTGTCGAGTTAGTGGGTTTCCACAGCACACCCACATATATATAACCCACCCAACTTTAAAATGAGTAGTCATGTAGAAAAAAAACTTTCCCTTTTTTGATATCATTATACACTTTCACTCGCAACAGCCTTACTCAACCTTCTTGAATTATAAAGAAAGATAAAAGCCAACGTTGACAGAGTTTAAGTTCAAAGAAAGATTAATCAGGTTGTTGATTTGAATCAAGCAGCTTCATCAAAGCGGGGAGTAATACGATGCAGATGCCTACACACATACCCATCTGACTTTACATTTCCTTACCTCACTAACTTTGATTCATTTAACACATCTGCTCAAATTTTATTTTCTACCTCAACATTTTACAGAAAGAAGAGAGAAACTTCAAGGTCTTCTCCCACGACGACAATTTTGCGACGCAAAAAATGAGATAGTTCATGCTCCACATTTTTGCTTCCGTTGAGAGAACTAATCATGATGTGAAAATGACGTCATTAAGAGAAAGCAAAGCAGCTAGATTTTTATTTGCTGGCAGGTGTATTTTAAAATTAGGTTCTGCAATGGAGTTATATAAGAAACGATGTGATATAACACACACACACAATAACATTATTAACTAACTTTGCATAGTAGCATCAAATTTTTAAACTCATTCTTTTCAAAAACCCGTCAAGTGAAACTGTAGACTTTGTCAAAGTGCCTCAAGAACTGGGTCGTTTATTGAAGCAAAGTCTTTTGAATATTATTCTCGTTTACAGGAACGAACACTAATAAAAGGGAAGAGGGACCAAAAACGTGAAAATGAATTTTGCTCTAGCAGCGCTCTGCTCTGTATATCCTTCAGCTTGCATAGTTCGAAGATAAATGTACTTTCTCCCAGCGTGATACCCAGTATGCAGAGCGATAACCAAGATGGAATATTCCAGTCAGTGTATCCGCATAATCTGATATCACCAGGAAGAATAATAAAACATGGCGCGCGGGGAAAATGTCGCGCCAGTGCACTGTTACTCTGCTACAGTTGGATCGCATCGTTCATGTATTTCGCAGAAACAAATCATGTTTCGTGGTTAGCTCCAATAATTCAAAAGCTTGTGAGACAAAGAAGTTATTAGAATAGAAATGCTGTGTGTATGTGTGTGTGTGTGTGTGTGTGTTGTGTCCACATGCCTTTTATAACGGAAACAAAACTGAGTATGTTGCAAATGAAAACAAAGAGCATTAATTAAGCAAGCAAAGTCTGTCTGGGGATGAATTATGAGAAGACGTGGTGGTTCTGCTGCTGCTGCAGAAGCATACATGCTTTCTTTTTCATTTTGTGTCCAACGTTCACCGGGTGAACAGAGAAAAAACAATAAATTTTTGGTTTTGAAATTCTCGTTAATTATTCACGCTATCGCCGTTGGTCACAAGTTTTTTCTTCTTTCTCTCACATCATCCTCCTCCTTCCGTATATATATATTTTTGCACGTCTGGGAAAAGCAGTGTGTGTGAAATGGAAATAAAAATGTGAACCTGACGGTTGCTTAATTTGAATCCACACATAAGATATGGAACTCATAAAATATTGATGTTTTCTTTTTCATTTTGTGTCCAACGTTCACCGGGTGAACAGAGAAAAAACAATAAATTTTTGGTTTTGAAATTCTCGTTAATTATTCACGCTATCGCCGTTGGTCACAAGTTTTTTTCTTTCTCTCACATCATCCTCCTCCTTCCGTATATATATATATATATTTGCACGTCTGGGAAAAGCAGTATGTGAAATGGAAATAAAAATGTGAACCTGACGGTTGCTTAATTTGAATCCACACATAAGATATGGAACTCATAAAATATTGATGACATTCGATCTTATTCCAAAGAACAAGGTATAACCACTTCTAACTTTCCGATTCTGAAACGCTGAAGATGACATTTTCTTACCTTATGCATATGTATGTAAATCCTAAGTTTTAATTTTAGCACTTGCTTATAAATGGTATGAAAGGAACACAATTTCTATTTCCTGTTAGGTGTATACCAGCTAACTAGCACAACGACTACTTATTAAGTTTGTGTCCAAAGAGAGAGAGAGAGAGAGAGCATTAATCAGCATGACTTAAGAGCGTTAATCCTTTTTCCACTTTCCGTTTCAATGTTTTTTCACTGCTCTAGACTCTATATATTCGATGTGAACTTGTGTCAAGCTTAAGCGAAAGTTAGAATAGAATCCGGAGAATAAAGTAAAATATGCACATAAATATGTATACCGAATGAAATGAACCGACTTCTTGTCAGCAAATTAAAACGTAAAATTATACTATATTTTCAACTATTTACGGAAGCTACAGCTATTGAATCTATTTGTGCTCGGGAGAGTGTACAACTGTAACATTTTTCTCTTTGATCTAAATTAGATCAGTTCACGAGCACTAATTAATCAAAAGATTTCCTTTAATTTTGTTAACTCTTTGTCCTAGTCCTCTAATATGCTTTCGCTTCCTCTTTCAAGAGGAAATCCTTTCCTTTTAAATTTGGTTGTCTGATTTTTTATTTAAAAGGAAATTACTTTCACGAAAGCGAACTACATTTATATGCAATGTTTTTAGACAAAACGCGTACAGATCAAAAAAGGAAATTAGTTGCTCTGTTCTGTCTGAATGAACATTTCATTAAATTAAATTTAGAATTTGAAGGTAACTCATGTAAACATTAGTTCTTGATACGGTCCCAATTTCCACGATACACAATAATCGATTATAATATGTTCATATTATAGCATAATACATAAGATGCAGTATTGCTTGCATAAATATAGAAAATAATTTTGGTATTACATATTATCTGTCTAGTTCCGCAAAAGTATTTGGTTGTCTGATTTTTTATTTAAAAGGAAATTACTTTCACGAAAGCGAACTACATTTATATGCAGTGTTTTTAGACAAAACGCGTACAGATCAAAAAAGGAAATTAGTTGCTCTGTTCTGTCTGAATGAACATTTCATTAAATTAAATTTACAATTTGAAGGTAACTCATGTAAACATTAGTTCTAGATACGGCCAAAATTTCCACGAGATACACAATAATCGATTATAATATGTTCATATGTATAGCATAAAACATAAGATGCAGTATTGCTTGCATAAATATAGAAAATAATTTTGGTATTACATATTATCTGTCTAGTTCCGCAAAAGTATATTATGATAAAAGAACATCCCATTACCTTACCTAGCAGCCTACTTTTGCTTCGAGTCATAATGCATTTTTTTTAAATATGGAACTAGAACATTGTGCTACTACGAATTACTTTGTAAGGCGATCTCTAAGCACTCTGGAATAGAATGTCCTACTTTCCCATTTCTTTCTCTTTTCCACCACCTACGAAATTGTGGTCATTATTACACAACATCTGTACACTCATTCATCCTGTCTCATGTTCTCAGTGTTGAAAACAGCGAGAGACCTGGTGTTTGGTGTCGGCCATATTATTTATGAATTCTGCATAATATCTCTGTACTCATACTCCAGAAAACAGCCTGAGGTACCACAACGCTTTCAAGCATTGTCCTCACTTTTGGCTAAAGAACAGGAAATATATAGTCCGCGAAGCTGTTTACATAGTATATTATTGTAAAAAATGGAGAATGGCTGTAGTAAGAAGGAATGATAAGGACCATCTCCAAGTAGTCGACACCACCACCACCACCACTGCTATTCATTTACTTCTCTTATATCTTTTGACGCTCGTTCCTCATTACTACACTCTTGTTTTCCTGAATAGTCTCCTCTTCTGCGCGAGGATTATCCTCATGAGTAGCAGCAAAAACAAAATCATGCCGTGCGTGGTGCTGTGGCGAATCTTAAACCTTACTTGACTTTTATCTACGGCATTTCTGCGGAACCAACCAAGCAGGACAGTGGAGAGGGAATGAATGGTGGAACACACAACCTACATTTCCCTTAACCATTAAGCTCCATATTCCACTTTCACGTCTCCAGTTTTACATGTATGCGACCAACTTATGCCTATACTTATATGAGACATCCCTCAAAATAGAAAGGTATTATCATTTCATCTCAGTTTTATAACAGACATTTTAGAACAAAATGCTCGAGTTCATTGCAACCGCTGCTGTCCTCTTTGTTTATTACGCAACAGAGGTTCACCTACAGACATTGTGCTTCTATGCCTGCGGTTGATGTTTTGCACTGAGAGAGAAAAATGTACATATACATGTCCTTCTCAGTACCTCTTTTGCTGTTGAGAAGTGTTATAATAATAATACTAATAAAAATAATCATCTCACACAAATATTTATACCTGGAAGCCATATTACATACATAGTCGGAGCAATGTGGCATTGTGCAATACACAACATATGCAGCTGCGATTCCTTTTCATTTCTCTTGACTTTCTCCTCATGCCACTTCCCCATTGAAATGACTGTACATTTCTCTCTTTTGTGACAGAGAAAATCCCTGTGCATTAACAGAAATGGCTTTGAATACTGAACAAAAGTAAGTTTACCTATAGGCTTATATCTAAGGCTATTCCTGGACCACTTGCACGAGTGGCAATGGTAGTTAGGAGAATATTTCATTGGTGCACATTCATGATAACGAGCAAAGTTTGCCTCTCATCGGGCTTTTCTCTCTGTGGGTCCTCTATTTATAAATGAGTATATGGCAAGAATAAGGCTTCCTTTTGATGATCATTGTGATTGGATAGAAACCCTCCACCTCCGTGGTTCAGGAAAATGGCAAATAAATGAAATGGTAAAACTACATAAATATTTACATGCATATGAAAGTACATTGGATAGTAGTATCATGAATCTGGAATTGTGAGATTTAACAGTGAGAACGGAGGAGTGGCAGCAGATGTCAAATTTGATGGGAGTAGGTCATGTCTCTTGCTGCGATGACGGTACTTACCGACATCCTCTTTGGCTTCTTTTGTCATCACAAGGAGAAAAAAAAACTTTGGAATGTGAAAATGCATAATGTGACGATAATAGTAAGATAACAAGGATTCCTTAAGAAAAAAATGTTTGACATGGTTTTATAAAACTAAGGTACAGTAATCGGGATGAAAAACAAGCCTATTTCTTGTGGTACTTTCATTTAATGCAAATACAAAAAAAGTAATAATAAATAAATAATCTCACGAGAATCATCCTACCGACAAGGGAACTGAACGGCTGATTTAATCTTAAATTCATGTTCTATGGTATTCTTTAAAATAAACCTTGAGACGACATGCATACATCCTACTTTTTTTAAAAAATTCTACATAAACTACTATAACAGCATGCTTTACCGGTCAGCACTATTCTTTATTCCGTCAACCGTAAAACATAAAGTACGCCTGAATGGCAGGATTAGCTTATGATTATTTATATATCGCTTTCTCTGACATTTACTTTCCCCGACCCACTCAAGCGTTTCAATTTTCTGTTTTACTACTACACATACGATATACATTACGGTAATGGAATGAATGAAAATTTCATTTCATCTTTTCTTCAAAGAGAGGTCACTCTCCCAAAGACTACTCAAGATTCTCCCAGTGCCATAACAAGAACGACCAGGCATGTACTTAAATACAACAATGGTATTACTTTTTACGCTTTGTAAATCCCAACGAAAGATTACTCATCTCACATTTCTCGACTTTTGCTTCTTCCATTCCTTCAGTTAGAGATATAGACTAGCAGCATGTATCCGTCTGCAGTCTACAGCCAACAAACTTTACCCATCCCAATTTTATTCACCCAGGAATAAACGGTTATGATATGATATGACAATTGAGGGTCAAAAGAATATAACATGTGAATCTTTCCCTTGCATTTTTTTTTGGTTTTACAACCGTTTTACAAATAATACAAGTTTATAGAAATGATCATCATAGTCGTACAAGCGTAATGATGGTCATATACTCGTGTGAGTATCCTTTTCTCCGTCCCTACTGTTTTCAATTTTGTTCCTGGTTGCATCCACACACTTTCCCCGTTTACTTCATGACGTCCGCCGTAAACTTTCATTTCTTTACGACTTGGTACTAAGCTACAGATTTCCTTACATTTTTCTTATTTCCTACTTTAATTTGACGTTGTAAGATGTAGAAAGCATCAGATTTATAATAATATATTATGCAGGTTTTCAAGGCTTTATACGAAAACCAGCTTACTGGTCTGTTTATTTTATCATCTTTGAAGGAAAGCAGTACAGATTTAGTTGAAGTATGTATGGAAATACTAGAAAACAGTTTTAAGTCATTATTTAATTTTTGCATTCATAATGAGTAGTTCCATACCAGCCATTTTTCTGTTTCGAGGTTAAATGCTTTTAATTGCCTTTAGCATATATACTAATACGCATAAAGAGTCTATATTTGGATCGTGTTTGATCATCTAAGCACCAAGCTTTGGAAAATGAAGGAATTTGTTTTCCAGAATTACGAGACACGAAACAAAGAAACAATACAACTGACGGCAAAAGTTATTGCTAACATGAACGGCATTGAAAACAACAACAATAGGACAAAGTCGAGTCACCGCAAGTATTCCAAATTGAGATTGGTAAAGTACATAAAATACATACAAAACACCATAATAGTTCACACACAGATGTCACCGAACTACTTTATGTGCAATATGTGTGTTCACTCCTTCCACTCTACTCTGTTGATTTACTATTGTTTCGATACCACCAACAAAGTCACTGTAACAGGAGTGGTCGTGTTTAGGCCAACAGTCCAGAATGGAAATTGGCACATTTTCTCTTTTCCATCTTAAATCAAGGGATAGTCCTCCAGCGTCGCATATCCTGCCAGACACAAAATATTGCAAAGCAGAAAAACAGTGCCGGAGTAGCACACATATGTCTACGCATAAAAGCGGCCATAATATGAGCTGCGTGCCTCCGCCTTTCTAAAGTGCCATTTTGTAGTTCATGGCAGAAAGGAGGCAAAATGATATGATCTCTGAAACGTTTAAAGCAGCAGCGAAAGGAAGAAAACCGCCTAATAGAAAAATATATTTTCAGGTCACGACAAGGAAAACAAAAAGCGGCATAAAAAAGCTGATCAAGTAGACTACTACAAAACACCGAGCAGTAGTATAGAGATGATAAGTTGTTGTAAGTATTTTTATATGCGTTGTAACTTCCAACATATTATTAGAAGACATCTAATATGATTAGGATGACAACATAAGTTTTGCCCGAAATGCGGTCGGACTTCTACTACACACTACACAGTATCTCTTAAGAAGAGGCTCTGCTGTCCCTGAAATTCGGCACAAAATGATGTGATGAGTTCAGAGAATAAATCCGCTTTTTGTTATTGCACTTGGATCGTATATTTTTCTCCTTTCCCTGGTCATGTGTACTAAATAGGGAGTACGTGTGGGTTTTGACTTTTCTCCTCTCATTCCAGTCATGATCCTTTTTCTTTAGTCGAGCAAGCAAAAAAGAGTCCGTAAAGGAAGTAGGGCTCACAAGTAAGTGGAGTGTATGTAGTGTGTATGCGGTGGATTGAAGTAGTCGTCATCTTTCATGGTTAACCGGCTCTTTCTTTTCATGCCACAGGCAGCACACATCGGCCGCCACAGCCAAAAATAAATGTAAGTAGACATAGTGAGAGGGAAAGAAGGAGTGGGATAGGTTTGGTTGGAGTATCTAAATACTCAAGTCACTGGTAACTGAAGGTCTTCGTAAATTTTATCACTAGTTTCTTGTGGTGTAATAGCATTATCATATATGGAAAAGGGATCTATATATATTTCTACTACACACTTTCAAGTAAGTGCACATAATATGTATACATGGTTAATCATATAGACTATCAGGTTTACAGTGAACAGGATGTGAAAGTACCGTGGTGAAAGATTGGCTGACTCCGTGCCAAAACCACAAAAAAGGGTTTCTTTTCCTGGAGGTTTTTTTGTAGGCCAGATTTTTTCTGGCTATTTTACTTCCATATTATTTTCTAGTGGAGTAGATTTTCTTACCGCATCTTACGAGCATATTTATTCCAGGACAAAAGTTTTATGCAACGAGGGATGGGACATGGGACGAGAGTATCAGTAGTAGTGAACAGAGTTTAAGATGTGATTTCTTTCAACCCGATACGATGGCGATTCTCTCGTCGGCTTTACATGTTGACCATATTTTGTAGGCATCAACTTTTCTTACCTGAAACGAGAAAAAAGAGAAAACATCAATGTAACTTTCCGAACTAAAACAAACAAAACTGACTCAAGCGATTTCGGTTTGGGATTTCGTAAAATGTTGGGTTATTGGGTGCACGTGAGACATGATATAAAAATACTAGTCAGTAGGCACGGCATAAGACTATATACATATATGAATACAGACCGCATGCAAATGCATATGAGCGTAATGAAAACCATTGAAAAATCAGTCTCCATTGTTCCGTAAAGTTCTGAGGAAGCAAAAACGATTGTACGAAGGGAGTGAATGCGGAACTGAAAGAAAAAAAAAGAATTTCGTCCCGCTTCAGTTGACTTGTATTTATTCAGAAGGAAGCAGAAAGAAAAATCTCGTGCGATTGTTATTCTTCCTTTTTCGCCATCGTTTCTATCTTTCTGCTTGTCTGGCTCTTCTGTTTACACAGTTCAAAGTCAAAGTCATGGGAAATAGGATTTTTTTCGTGGAAATCAACTGAAAATGATGGCATGTCTATTGATTCAACTTTGTGTACTTGTAGTAGTAGCACTAGTACACTCACTGAATGTTAGAGCTGTGCTGAATACACATAAAAATCTATTGCAACCATCCTATAACAATATTGTAAATTTCTGTTTGAATAGGAGCGTCACCGAGAGAAACTGGCGATTTATTTACGCTGTTGGGAAGAATAAAAAAATAGGGAAAAGCTATATAGTGAAATCACCCGAGATTACTGTTTTATTGTGAGATTTTCTTCGCTTCAGACTCTCATCCTGTATGGTCGTCATGAAACAAGAAAAATGAAAGTGAATATTACAAAAGAAAGGAACAGAGATTAGATTGAGTGCATTATCATATTGATCGATGTACTCTATAGACATAATATATAGCCTATAATTAGAGGTTGAATACTATATGTATGCACTATACATGCAAATTTTCCCCGACCTTATTTAACGAATGGAGGCGAAAACAAAATATGTTATTGCTACGTCGCCAAAACGATGTTTTGTTGCGGATCCTTTCACTTTTCAGGATTCTAATATGGCCTGAATGAGAGAGTGCAGTGCATCTACTACAACAATGTGTTTTGCTTTCAATTGATGCATACATCAAAGCACAGGCGGGTAATTATAAAAAAAAACTTTCTCTTTCATTTTCACAGTCTATAACAACATGAATGCATCATCTATTTAAATACATACGCAAAGGTCCACTGACTATATAGATTACATCAGCAGCACTGAAACAACAACCAGACGAAGTATCCGGTACTTGATGCATATACTATCCAGCGAGAGTTCAAGCTCCGCCAGACTCATTTAAAATGTTTAGATATAACACATAAAACACAATAAACAAGGGAATCAGTGCGTACCCTGCCCTTCTCTCTTGTCTGGAGATTCGTGCCAGAGACGCCTAAGAACTATATCCATCACAAAACTGGTATATATATAATACATATAGGTATTGTAATCATTATATTACTTTATTTATTTAGGAAATGTATGCTTATCTACTGTTTTATTAAAATAGTGGCAATGATATCTCTTTACAGTCTGAATTTTCATAGGGCAGCCAGGCACACCGCCACATAGTAATCAACATCATCATTGCTAACTAGAGAGAACAAACTTAGTTCATCTGGTGCACACAGAAATGGTAGACAAACAGTGGAAAGCGATGTAAACAAAAAGGGAACTTTGCTCGGAAAGGAGAGAACAAGATCAACTCATCTCTCTCTCATTCCACCAGCCAAAAAACTGGTGAATGCGGGTGTTGTTGGATTCGGTTGATGTACACAAGAACATAATGAAAGCAATGTTTCTAATAAAGGCAAGAAATATCCCAGACGTGTCCACAGACGACTACTGACACCACATAACATATTAAACAAAATTCTTGCTGTATGCCTGCTTGTAAGGAGGTATAGTGTAGTTACTGTCTGTGAATATTATACAAATCTTCTCCAGTAGTGCTCCCTACCCTCTCTGTTTTTCATGTCATTTAACTTATTTAACGCACGCTGCTACTATACCGATGCATATTTCACGGAATTCCTTGATGCGTTTAAACAAACATACGCGTTCAGATACGGAAAACCATCATCGTTTCTGTATACTATGTATATCTTTTCTTATGCACCGGGACTCATAGACAAACAAGGATATTTGTATTAATAATGAGCAATGATCATCCTCATCATCGTCCTCCTCCTGTATTTCAGTGACTGCAATAATAATAAATAAATAAATTGTATGAGCACAGAAACGGAGGAGTTTGCTTGTTAGAAATAAATCCCCTATTTTCTTCTACTGTCTCACAGTCAGCAATTCTCTCTCGTTAATTCTCCTCTTTTTCTTCTCCTTCTCCTCTCACTCAGTCTTTGCTAATAAGCCAAAAAATACGAACGGACTAACAGGGTCTGGTCGTATCTTGAAAAGTTGTAGTGAAACTGTTACGAACAATGCGTATGCGTAGGGTAAGAACATAACCAGAGTTTTTTTCTAATTATCTCGAAAATAAGCTGCGAGATAGGAGAGGAGGGGATACTGGAAAATAAGACTTGTATGGACAACATGATCATGAAAATGTTCTGGGAAGTGAGAAATGAACAACATTTTCTGGTATATTGCCATATGCATGCTGTGCGACACTATTAGGGCAACTCTAATATATTTTCATTTGTATCCTTAGTCTTGTCGTGTCTCTAATTATCTTGACACCACCAACCAAACAGCCCTGACTAATTAATAAGCTTTTATTGACTGCTGCTGCTCAGTATGAACATGAATACAGAAGGTATTGTATTTCGCCAAAACTTAAAACAAGATTCTTCTCTAAAATTGACTTAACATTATACATAGTTGGTTGTCCGTGTATATATACATACTATTATTATCATTTCGATAACTCTACACTTTTGATTCTGCGAAAATGTAATTTCACTAGTTTATTATTATTCAGTCAGAATGCGAAACATCATTATCATTATACGTACTGACTTGGACAACCGTCTGTCGGAGGTCAATACCCACCCGCCCACGTTTCGCCTGATTTTGTTAAAGTTTGGCATGTAATGTACTTTGGACCATAGACTGAAACCCGTTTTAATATCCTCCAATTCAGTCAGTCCGTTGGAGTCAAGCGTGTGAAGGGGTCATATAACTTTTATTCAATCTTAGCATGTCGTAATACTTTTGCTCAGCTATGTTCTTAAATGGCGTTTTCAACATCTGTTAGTTTCCACAAGATTACTGGTTTCAGTTCTTGTGAGTGAATATCATTGAAACATATAGGATTGGAACATGCAAGGATATTATTCATTTCTACAAGAAATATGGTTCTTCTCGTTAAGGAATTTTGATGGAACGATCGTTTAGTCCTCTGTTGTTTTAATTGACACAGCGGAACTACAGGAAGGCAAAGCAAATCTAACTGAACAATACTTTTGTCTAGTCATTCATTAATTACATAAATATCTAACATAAATTGCCAGACTGCAATGTGCCAGTCAGAGTCAAAAAATTATTTTTCCAGCAAGCGCAGCCGTCATAATATGTGTAAGTTGATAAATAAATAACAAAGCAACTTGAAATTCGCCAATTGTTTCGCACAAATTTTCCTACTTGTTTTTTCAGTCCGTGACTATTCTGCTAGCTAAAACACATTCAATACTTGATATGCATAATTCCATTCACAAAAGCATAAATATAATAAGTAATACCCTGGTAAACATTTCAAAGAAATGAACAAAAAAAACTGTGCAATATGAGAAAACTTTCGCTTTCATTTTTGCTCCAGGCTGCACTACTTGAGCATTAGACATTCAAAAAATATAAAATAAAAGCTATTTCTCTATACTTAATTTGATTTATGATTTTGCAAATGACTGCAAAAGAAAAGAAATTCGCTAATGCATTGGAGCGATCCTCTGCTGCTGTTGTACAAAGAAGGAAAAAGTCTCTCTCTTCTCTTTCCATTCTTCTCACAGTCAGTCAGATGTAAAGTTGTAAATTTCCCAATGTCTACTTTGTACCCTAACGGAACTCTGTCTGTTGTGCTGTGTGTGTGTATAGAGCGAGCGAGAACAACTTTTTCCAACGACTTTGAGCACTTATTCTTGTTCATTTTTACTATAATAATAATACGCACTCATTCATGTACACATTTGCTAGCGCTTTTCTTCCTCTTCTCTAGTTTTTTTTGTTGTGCTATTATTGCTCCAGAAAAGAAGAAGAAGAAGAAAAAACATCTCAACTTTTTTTTTATTCTTTCGCCTACATTTTATTCCACACAAAAAACTACATAACTGCTTAATATTCCGTCAGAATAACTTTTGCATAATTTTTATCTACTTTTTCTGTAGTTTGAATGCGCAAAACGCAAAATGCTTGTGCATAAACGCACTTTCCATTTTCCAAACTACAACAATCTCATTCCACTTTTTTGTTTACTTCTCGTCTTCATCCCACGCAATTTTAGCTAATGCTTTGACATGAAATTCTTACTGACTTGAGTTCAAAATGAACTGTGTAATTTAAATACTCTTCTCTCTACTAAATACATTGTGTGTGCACTCTCTCACATTATATGTGTGTGTTCTTTTATTAGAGATAAAAGCTGAAAGAATGGTTATTACCACACGCGTTCAACTTTTTTTTTCTGTTATCTGGCAAGCATTCATATAGACAGATATACACAACAGGCTTTCTAGAATTAAAACGCCCATTTCCTCAAATTTTATTCCAGCTTCCACAGACATTAATGCAAATATGACCTACAAAAGGAGGTAATGCGCCATAAAATGTATGACTGACTAGTCACACGTACAACTAGTAATTCCGTGTCTAAATTTGTAAATATCTGCTCTTTCTAGCAAGCAAGATCTCTGAATTGAGTAGTGTGTGGGATTTTGCAGTCTACTTATTACTACACCTCTCTGCCTTCTCTACTCCTACACACTCACAGCCTTGTTTACATTTCTATAACCGTGTATTTTCAAGAGAGAAAAGGGAAAGGTATGAGAAAAAAGTAAGAATACTTTCTACACTAAACAGGTGATTTATCGTTGCATTTCTCTCAGCATAAAAGGCATTTTGCTGAGCTGTCAGTTTCCATACATCATCCAACGCTACTTATCTCTCTTCTTTTCCCCAGCAACAAGAAAAATTGGATGGAAGACTTGCTTTGCTACTGCCATACAGACTGATTGCAAGATAGATATTTTCTCAGCGACGAAAGTGAACTTTAGGATAAGAGAAAGCATGTATATACCCTATATGCATGTATGTATGTATGTCAGTTGAGAAGGAAATCAGCGAAAGTGTTGTGTATGTACTACTATTATGGGCCAACTCAAAAGGTGCCAACTAAAAGTGGAATAGGTAGTGTGTGTACATAAAGGATCATCATTATCACTCTCATCATCATCATCAGTAGGAGCATGTGTCGTTATAGTAAAATGTAAACTACTGTAATCCCTTTAATGTGAGTAAGCCAAGAAGATGGATGGATTTATATCGTCAGTAGTCAATGTGAAAGTAGGTAGGTATAGCTATCGTGTGTTATTTTTAACCAGAAAAGAAGAGAATGGGAAAATGTGAAAGCGCAGCTGCAATACCCGGCGGGCTGCTTTCTCTTTCTTCTATTATGCTTTTCCCCAACGGTTTTCATTTTAGCATAATAGGAAGCATTTTCCTTGTTTGTGCACTCTTTTATTCTCTCGTTGTTGTTGGTAAATATTCTTATATAGTCTGCTTGTTTATGTCAAAATAAACGGCGCCATTCATGTTTAATTTTTGTACTTCCTGATAGAAAGAAAAACTTTCTGCACTGCACATAAATACTATGGCATCATTCGAAAAACCGTTAAGTGAACACTTATATAATAACCAGGTTTAGTAGTTCATTTTCTGTGCTCCTTTTCACTGGCGAAAATCAGTCGTCACGAAAATGTCACAACGCTTTCAACACTACCGCCGTAAAGTAGGCTAGTGAGAGAAAGTATACAAGGTGATAATTAAATAAACTCTTGGCGAGATTCTCCTTCAGAGTTTATTGCCCTGGCCTGGGACTAAAAACACTGCTGTAAACCGTCAAACCAAAAACTCTTGGTTTCCTTCCCATTAACACTTTCTTAAATATTTCTGTTAGCAGTGTTTCCGACTGTATTTGAAGGCACGCTGATTCCTTAAATTGTTATCCATAATGTGTACTTTAGATCTGTCCATTCGGCAAAAAAGGAAAGGTAATTGAATTTTGAACAAATAAAAGAGTCGTACTCGCTCTTTGCTAGCTTTTTGTCTGACCAAAATGTTCTCGTTCAAGCATAAGTAATACAGCTAACGCTAGGTTGGTAGGTATATTTCTTTTGCTGATTCAAGAAAACTAGACAATTTTGTCCCTTCCTCTTGAACAAAGCAATAGAGCACTATAAAAAAAGAATAGAAAGACCGACAAAAAAGAGCCTTACCATCTTGACCAAAACTGGAGAGAGAGAGAGAGAGAGACTGGGAAATGGAAAGAAAATAGAATTTGAAAGCCAACGGCAGGAAAAAAACCCACAGAGAAATAGAACTTAGAATTGGGTTACAGTTCTTCATCTTCTCATTCCATAATAATCCCCAAGTATCCACACGGAAAAGGCGGACAACTCCAAAAAAC
>JAHZMV010001170.1:0-17755 GCA_027743765.1 Coecobrya sp. COE2 | reverse complement strand
AAGAAAAAATTAGCAAATTATTTTTACGTACCTCTGCCAAATGTCGACTTGATTTCTGTCCCATCCTGCCACGCTCCAAGGGCTGCAGCCAAGCTCATGAAAAGTAGGACTAACTCCATTTTCATTTCATCAATTTTTTTCTCTATTCAAAATTAATGATAACCTTCTTTCATAAAGACAGGATACTATATCCTTCTTGTTCTACACGTTCGGTGGTAAGCTTCTATTGAAATTATTGTTTTTTTTCAGGGTGTCTGCTTAAATTACAGAGCTATTATCAATCCATAATGTTCCTCTATCGTCATCAACGTCATCAGATCAACACAACACAGTAGTAGAGCAGTAATTCGTCCTCAAATCGTAAAGACGCTTGTCGTGTAGAATCCAAGCTCGGTCTTAATAATCCCATTAACTGTAAACAAAAAAGAGAAAAAATTGTAAATGATTTATGTTCCGAAAACACTTGTGTGCTATTTTATACGCAATATAAATACAGATTTTTTAGACATCAAGGCTAATAATCATAATGCTTTCACGCGTGCTACGCTTTTCTCGCTAACATAGCACAAAAATTGATAATAGCTTAAATAATAGTTTTGTAGCTTGTTGTGCTGATGATGATGGTAAGTACGAGCAAATGAATTTTAAATGCTAGGTTTTTCCCTTGAAGCTGTTTTAAATGCTGGCAATTTTTTTCCTTGTGTATGTACAGCATTATCAGCAATTGTATTAGTTGCAGAACAAGTAATTTGTCATAATCTCTAATCACCCAAAGAAAGACAAGGGCACGTGGAAAAAAATCTGCCATTTTTTATCCTAAAATGATTCCTTTAAGTTTGTAAAAAATTAAATACGCACATAAATACCTATTCAATTTTCATGCTTGTATACTTTTTTACGATGACGGTCCTTGATTACTAAAATAATAATCATAAATAATACGAGTAAAATGTGAGTGCTTACAGTAATGAATGAATGAGTGATTCTATTCAATTTTGCAAAGAGAGAGAAAACAGAAGCATGATCAGTGAGGGGCCGGAGCCCTTAAGCATCCATTCATCATCATCATCGTGATCATTGTCCACAATATTGTCAAATAATTATAATAAAGAACGACCAAGGTTAACGATATTACAGCGACGACATCATCATCTCAAAACGACATGCATCGCGCGTTCACAAAAAAAGAAAATGTAATAACAACCTGCCTTAATAAATCTATCTACTTATATAATTCCTGTTGAAAGTTTCAATAATAATTATAAATACATCAAACAGGTAAATAAGATAGGTAAGGTAAGTAGGTAGAAGAAAACGGTAACTACAGTCCTGCAGCAGCCACATGAGCATATCACAATAAAAAAGTTTATCATAATTAGTTACGACGAAGAAGGGAGATTCATCATGGCCTTATTAATTTCCTTTTTTTTTCTTTTAGAGAGAGGCAATGGAATGGCAACAGAAATGTCAACATGACATATCAAAGCTCTGGCAATGTGTTCGACTGACTTTGAAACATTTTGCCAACTAATAAATTTTCTCATCAATAAAGAAATTGTGACAGTGTTCAGGCGAGTAAATGAAGTTTGTGCGAAGTCTTCACGATTTTTATAACATGCGCAGAGAGTAATTGTTCCCATCTCATTAAAAAGTCAGACGAGATATTACACTGCAGAGAGAAGCACAAAAAAGCGAAATGAATTGGATGATGAAGTTAAGTTAAGAAGATGATGGAAGGAAGAGTAATCTTCGTGTCATGGCGCGTAATGCTCATTAATCTAACGATGATAATCAAGGTAAACACTTTATATTATCTACACACAGAATGTTATTGAATTTGTTCATGAGATCGCGTGAAAACACAAAGAAATTAAAAAGCCAACAAACAACGTTTTACAGGAATTCACCAAAAATGCTCATAAATTATTTTATTTTTTTCAACAAAAAAAAATCACTCGCATTACTTTACATGACAGCAGGAATTTATGAAGTAAAACGGCGCATTAGATGAGAAGATGATATAAAAACGTAAAAATGTGGAGGAAATTTTTTATGGAATAATTGGAATGTCTAGGCAAGACGAGAAGAAGGATACTATAAAAAAGGATTCTGTTTGAAGCCTTCGACTAAACTTGGTATTCATTATCCCCGTATTCATTTCTAACCACAGAGAGAGCCTTTATAATTGGGAATAATGATAAAAGGTAAATCGGTAATATACTTTTGTGTCAGCAACATCATAAGAAGCGTCATAATATTATTTAATCACGATAAAACTTTTAGTGACCCTGACTCAGCGAAAAGAAATCGAAAGTATGTAGTTCTCTTTGCGCACTTTATAAAGCTAAAAACTTTTTAGCAAAATATTTTTTTGCAGAGAAGGAAAAACCTTGCGTTTAATAATTTCTGTTTGCTTTTATTATCTTTTCTTCTTCCCAATTCCCAATCGTATAAAACTTGAGTGTGTGTTGAATAACACAGAAAAGTAATCATCATAAAATAGCATTTTTTTCCTGTCTCTGAAAATCTAAGCTGTTTTATTTTTTTAACATTGTGCGTTTTATGGGTTTCTACATAAGCATACGCTAGTTAAAAAGTGCTTTATACATCCAGACAAAATGTATCTCTTTCTTTAACGAATGGCTTTGTAATGGAATATCATTATGTTTGGTAGTAATAAAAAATATCTTCTAAACTGCGATGAAAAGTATCTCCTTTTATAGCCAATATAATAATAGTGTTGATGATAATAATAGCAAGAAGTACATAGTGACAATGGCGGGGTATGGTAGACAACTGGTGCTGGCCGATGAGAATAAGAAGTTTTTCTTGTTATTATGATTATTCTTCTTATCATTATAATCTTTATGGAAGATTACATGACACTGCATATAAGCTTTTGCTTATACAACACACACAGCAGCAGAATAACAGAGAGAGACAGACAAAGTGGCAACCAAACATGTCCGTCATCAGTGATAATAATATTCAGTACTTTGGTGAATAATTTCTTTTTCTGTTTGAGTACAAAATGTACAATATGATAATTAGTAGCAATTTTGTGTTTCTTGTAATGTAATCGCATCAACAGCAATAACAACAGTAAAAAATGCAACGAAATTGGATATAATTGCTGCAGAAGAAGTCAAGAGTGCGATATTTATGTATGCAGTAGTGGTGCAAATGGAGTGGTGTCATTTTGTTTGTTTTTGCAAGTGAGGAGGAGATTGAAAATAATAGCTTTGCTTGTTGTTTAAGCGTTGTCATTGTTGACTGTCATGTCATTCTTCTAAAATACTTGTAGTTATTTGTGAGCATACATGGGCATTATAATGTCGCGTGCGTAGAAGTCACATTTCAACACCTTGTCATCATCCCCATTATCCATGCTGATATGCATTCCATTCTAAAAAAGTATATCTAATGATAATCAAATCAGCATTAAAAGTAATTTTATTTTTCAACAGCACATTGAGCTGAGCACTAAAAATTTTGGGCAATAAATCTTTCCACATTTTTTCCGTGTCATGACAGACTATGAATAATTTCTCGTGAATTTTTTCGTATTTCGCTGAAAATAAGTAAGACTTTTTTCCTTTATAGAGTTGGTGTAGGAGTACTTAATTTTGTTGTCCAAAAATGTCTAAAAATATTCACGCTTGCATGCATGCAGCCAGCCTCCTCCACATTGCTGGCGACGCGTCGAGGATGACGGGTAAAATATTTTGGTTGGAATGAAATGGTTTATTATAATAAGCTATTCCGCAAGCCTATGCGACGATCATGATGACAGGCTTTTGTTTGTGTCTGCCTCGCTTATTTCTGGTGAATTAACTAATTTTCGGGAGAAACAACCATTCATTTTGGAAAATCGAACCCAAACCCAACCCAACAATTTTGGGATTTTACACGGATTTTGTCACTCACACACAACTTTACATGCAAGCAGTTGACTGTAAAAACATAACGTGTAAATAATATAAGCATTACTACATTCCTTATTTTCTCATCTCTCCATATCCCTAACCCTATCCATCCTTTTATTATCATGGTATATGGTTTATCCATCAAAATCATACTACTACTATCCTTTTTAAATCGCTCCATCTCCATCCAAGTCAATCACTGCAGACATTGCACATATGAAAAAGCTTTATGTTCTCTCTAATCTTTTCCGGCTCACGGTTTTCACATTCACTCACTCCAAAATATAAATGCCTATTTGATTTTTGTATTTGTGCACATTATGCATCTATTTTTGTTCTGTTTACTACTACTACCCTATTACCCATCCACGCCCTTCCGCTCTCTGCTGTCTATCTACTCTATTCGCTCTCTATTTTCTGAACAACAAAAGTATTAGTCAAAAAATGTTACCCTTTTTCAACTTCCATGCGATTACAGTTCATTTTCATGTGTGCACTTGTGTGACAGCACTACTGCTACTAATATTCAATGAATACTCGTGTTTGTCTTTTGTAAAAATTAAAGCCAATAATAACCGTATACATTCTGATAATATTACATTTTCGTGCAGTATATGACGATGACGGGATAATTTTGCACATTGCTCTAGTTTGTCACATTCACAAACTGTTTTAGAAGCGTACCACAGAGTAAAAATTGCTAACCCATTTGATTCTAATTATTAAATAACACTTCCGTACCGCTTGCTTGCATGCTAATATTAGAGTATTCCTGCCATTATCCACCCGGACACTTGATCTCTTTCATCGTTTTGTTCGTGTCGTTGTCGTTATATCTTGTATTAGGAAGTCTTAAAATCCATTTTTTACCGTAACGCCTACTTATGTACATGTTCGCATGCTACTTTTTTCTGTCACTTAACTGATCTGAATCTTTGATCTCAACATCATCAAAATTGCTTTGCAGCTATAAAAAACGATATCGAATAATTTTCAAACTATGTGAGTCAAACCCATGCATAACTCACCATCATAATCATCAAAGCTCTTTGACATTTTTTCTTGACTTTCCACTTTAAACTTTTTTTTTTCAATCAGCACTCAAGCCGCCATACAGTCAAGAGGATGTCGTGTAAACTTTCATTTCCCTTTGGCGACTGCATATGCGCAACAAGTTGACACTGTATTGACTTTAAATTTTAAACGAAGGGAAACGGTAGCGGTAGCACAGGAATATAACTCTACTTTTGATCATGCGCACTTTATGAATGTAACATCTGCTGTCAAGTTCCTTTTTTTATTACCAGCGAAGCAGCAATGCTTATACTCGTTTTGATTATGATAATGATAAAATGATAATGTTTGTCGTAGTAAATCTCTATTAAAAACCATAAAGGAAGGGCTAAAGGAGCCATAAATAAAGATTTTGTTGCACACACCTTGTCAAAAAAAAGCAACAGAGCTTGTATTTCTGTATGGATAGGTATATTCAACTCAACATTATTTAAATTTTTCACATCTTTCTTTCTTGCCTGATCAATAATAATCACTGATCACATTATTGCGTAATCAGTCACTCCTCACTATTATCATCTCGATTTTCCTCGCATGACTAACTTATGTATTTTCTTGACCTATGGGATGGGACGGATCATCATCAGTAAATATACTGCATTTTCCTATCGCACGAAAAAATCAAATGATATGATTTAAAAGAGCAACCAACTACTTGACTTGTTCTCAGCCTTTAGTTATATGCAGAGATGCGGTTCCTCCATCTCAAACCAATTAGTTCACCTGTCCCCTATCTACTCCTCCTCATCCATCCATACAATTTTTTACACTATAATTTGCGTTTCCTTTCTTACCGCCATATACTCATAAATATATTTACAAGTGGTCACTTCAAAATCTGCAAAGATAAGAACAGGACAGAAACCCGTTGGAGGAATGAATGGCAGCAGTGAGGCTACTATTTTTATTTTTGTCGATCATCAATTTACTACATACCACTATAAAATATACTACTTATTAATGCATCGTATCGTATCAAGTAATCTTGATAAAATTGAAAATTATCTTCTTATTTGCATTGCAGATTTTACCTGTGAGGAGTATCGATTAGCATCCATTCATTACATAAAGCATTTTTCTCTAGACAACAGCAATTCATATCATATCCCTTTTCTTGACTCGATTGTCATCATGTCATTTGGGCAATTATTGCACATGGTCTTGTATCGCATAATATCTCATCATAACTAAAAGGCAGACAGACTGCAATGTCCACTAGAACGTGAAAAGTGATTTTTTCAATCAGTATGCAAATCAGGTCTAATAATTTATGTATTGTATGGCCATCGGGGTGGTTCTCAGCATGTTTGTGTGGTAGTGGTTCAGTACTACAGCAGGGACGACAGGAGGATGAAAATGAATGAGGTGGAGTTGGAATACACCTCAACTCAAACATAAGTCAAGTGAGACAGAGAGACAATTTCTCTGTGTAATCAAGAGAGAGGGGGAAGGAGAGAGAAAAGATGTCACATTGGATTGCAATTTTTATACCTGGTCTGTTAGTGCTCATGGTGGTGTTTAGATCATCATCAATAGAACATGAAAGAAATGAAACGAAGGAGTGATACGACACGTTGATGATGATATGACACTTGTTGCTCAAGACCTGATCTTTGAATAAAAAAAAGTTTTATTGCATGAACGGATGGATAGTTGGATAGCCCATCATTGTAATCGGAGACGTCATCATAATCATCCTGATATAATGTGATAGTGATATGATTTCACCCTCTTGTAAGCACAGAGAGTGTACAGTTAAATGTACTCTGGCAGGTCGTAAAATTGCAATCAAGCAATTAAAATGGCCAGAGAGACCAAGAGACAGAGAAAATGAATGAATGAATAGTAATGCAAACAGCAATTACCATTGCCATTATTGTCATTGTTGTGTCTGACTTGGGCTTACAACGGCAATCATACTTTTTATGCTAATGTCACTTTTGTTGTTGGCTTGACTGACCATTTGAATTTCTCAATGAGACACATGCATGTACATTGGCAATGGTGGTAAGTAGTATCGAATGGATTGGAACACAACAGCACAAGCGAAAAAAGGAACAATAATAAAAAATACTTGTAATGGTGTTGGTAATACTTTGTTGTACATTAAAATGTGTTACCAGTTCCCTTACAGGGATGATGACTATCATCATCATCAAAGTCATTATACAGCCGCCATACAGCAGTAAAAACTTTTTCAAATGTAAACAGAGAGGGAGAGAGTAAAATGGTGACACAAGTTACAAGAAAAAATAGGTGGGACACCAAACCAACTATAGGACTACCGCCACCATAACAAAACCACAGGTTAAATGACTTAACTAACTTGACAATAGAGGTTCTTTTTTATGAAATCTGTTTATTTGCATAAAGAGAGTTTAACTGCCTTGTTTTATGCCACCACGTGAAAAAATATATGTCATGTACAAAGGCGACAAGTGAACTGAAAATAAAAGGATTTCATTTTGCATTGTTGTTTACGCTGTTTAGTTGGAAGGTGGAAGCCTTTCTTTGAGTAGTGAAGTAAGGTGAAGTACTTAAAATCTCGGAGAGAGAGATGTCATTTGAGATGAGCAGATTTGAGGAGGAGACACACTTTTGTTCAGACTGCATACCTAATAATCAATACACTATGAAGAATGCTTTAGGGTGATGATGGTGGCAATAATGAAGAATGAATTTTTAAGAAGGGAAGTATATAGGTATTTCAATTTCAAAATTTTCCTCTCTGTCTAATAATTTTATATACATTCTTGTGTCCCTGTAACGTAGAGAAGGAGGTATTATTGCGTAACATTAAAAAATGACGATGATTGAAGTATTCAAATGAAAGGGAAAATCATGTAATCCTCAAGCAAAATTTTACTGTCATTAAACTATTTATTGTTTCTGTTACGTGTATTGCATGCAAAACGATAACAATAATAGGAGAAAAGAAGGAGGAGTGATTTTTTAAATAATTTACGAGAACACCCAAAGCTTAGCTGATACTCATTAAACAAGACTTTGCCTATCACAAAAAAATGTTTGCAAGTAAGCAAGCTACAAGTTGCAAAATTATTTTGGAGAATATTTGTCATAATAAAATTGGTTAATTAACGCCTACAGCCCTTGGGCAAATAGCATAATATTATAACCTGTGTGAATTTACACAGATGAGTTGATTAAAGCTTTAAGGGAAAAATGCAACAAGTAATAACTCTGCATGACAAAGTGAGTTTTTTTATTCTTCTGGAGACCAGTTGAAATGTAAGACGCAAAATGCAGAGATAGATGTGACCATCCACAAGCATGAAATCATCCTCATTTAACAAGTCGACCTCACCAATTTACGACTCTTCTCTTTCTGTGAATATTTATATATTTTTCCTAGTTATCAAAAAGTTTTACGATATTCCATCTCCAATAATTTCTTCTAAAAATCAATGAGACTTTTCATCAACCTCGTAAAACACGGCAAGATAATAAATATTCATAACTTAAAATGCGTTGTTATAATGCATGCTTGCACCTTGCAAGAGGCAAAGTGAGAAGCTAGGTCATCACATCATCATCGTCGTCATTTATTACTTATTTCGTATCATTTTCATTCAATGCCTAATACTTCAACAAAGTTTGTATAGAAAAGAGCCATCTCTTCTGATGACGTTGTTGCTTCTGCTAATGTTGCAGTGATCTCAATGCATATCTTTAGGCAACCAGCCATATTTTTGCCTTCGGGGAGGTAACTCTAAGAAATCTTACTACAACTTTAACTCAATTAAAATATTTTTTCTTACACTTTAGGCGCTCACAGTAAACTATAATCTATAACTATGTAGGTAAATACATATTCATACATTTTTCACGGCCAGTCATGCAGTCTCGTTCCTTAATGCATTTGCATTGCACTGGTGGCGGTGGTGTGGTGAGTTGATCGGCATAATATCATCCTATCATGGCATATATCGCGTCAAGTGCCAATCGTCATTATCATTATCAAAAACTGCCTAACAAATTCTTTTTTCTCTTGAAAAAATTCAATAATTCCCCATAAAAATTCATGCAATGTAATGCACAATTTTGTTGTGGACTGGTTTGACTCTCTATATAATCCTCTTCTCTCTCAACAACTTGACCGTGTGGTGTGGCAAAATGTTTCTACCATGCCCATTATCATGACCTGTTGAAGAGTTGCTGTTTTGCTTTAAAATATTTTTTTGTCAGTCAGAGATTGACCATGTCTATATGACGGAATAATATATAGATGGTGTTGACTGGTGACTCCTGTGTTCCTTTACGCAGGTCATATTTTCGTATGTATTTTGGGTGTCAAATGGCACAAATCAACCCAACTTTTAGTAGTGGTATCCGTTGACATTCCTAATTTTTTCCTCTACCCTACTCACTTACTGTGCGCAAATTTAATAATCAAATCATATAACAAGTTAAACATTAAAGTGATCTTTATTGTTACTTTTTTGGCACCCTTCCTTACCAGGACCACCATTTTACACACAACAGTAACCAATACCTCATCTTCAAATGGTCGTATATGGTTGTTCCTCATCAATTTTAAGTAGTTAAGTAAGTAGTCGTACAGTGAATCAGAAAACTGTTTTTTGCAGTTTTGTTGGTTGTTGGTGGGGGTTGGGATGTTCACTTTGAGCGAGAGTTTCGGGGAGTCATTTATTATTTGCCGTCAACATCGCCATTACATTAGATTATATAGCTTTTTCCTACCACCACTACTAACTCCAATAAGTTATTATTATGGCCAAAAAGTCAGTTAACTAGTACCTACTTCTTGTTCACTCTTCTCGATTTTCATCCTGATGGCTTTTAGACTGTTGAGTTGTGAGATGGGCGTAACGTAATTTTTTTGTAGTTTAACGGTACAACTCTCTGTTATATTGTGGATGCCATCGCTCATTATGGATTATTGCTTTTTCGTTCACCACGTCATACATACAAACTCACACATTTTCTCCCAAAGTCAGCAAGTCACTCGTGGCTTCAATTTCATCGATACGCCGATGGCCAATGATGATGACAATCATGCATGATAGGTCGTTAAATGTGAAAACGGAAACGGATAGAAAGAGAGAGAAGCCTTGCTTGCTTGTTGCTTGTCCTTTTGACATACAATTCAGTAAATAAAGTAGTTTTATTTCAAATTCATAAGTGATTTTTAATATTTTTTTGTGAAAATTAATAGTCTAGTTGGTTTTTATGATTAAAAGGCTGATTGAAAATTTCCATATATTTTCTTCCCATCTTCCTCTTTTATCAGTTTTCTTTTCGTTTGACCTTGTCCTTTACGAATTTACGATGATAGTGATGAGGCAGAGGCAGTTATGATTAAAAGGATGATTGAAAATTTCCATATATTTTCTTCCCATCTTCCTCTTTTATCAGTTTTCTTTTCGTTTGACCTTGTCCTTTACGAATTTACGATGATAGTGATGAGGCAGAGGCAGACATGTAAGTAGGTAAACAACTTATTTGAAATGTTCGACACCACCAGCCAACGTCTACCGTCATCTTTATCATTAAAATCGGCAGGTAGGTCGTCGTCGGTCAATTTTGATGGTACAAGACACAAGACGCTTGATACAAAGAAGGGGATTGTTTTAATAATGTTTTGTTTGCTTGGGTGTCGTATTATTACGCACGCACATTGCTCATTATCATTATCCTGTCGTTAAATTATCTTTTTTATGAATTTTATGGGCAAACTATAATAACTAACTTTGTCTAATCCTGCTTTCCTTAAAAGTAAAAACGTCATAATCATTTTCCTTTTTACTGACTACTGCCAACAAACTGCATCTCTATGTCCTCTTGTCCTATTAGGATTTTGCCAAAACCGGGGAAAATGTGCAATTATTCTTTACAAACAAGGGGGACATCACTAGTCAGCCGCAGCAGACGCCTTCACAAAAAAGACGCTAATAAAATGTTAACTCAGGTAGCGACTACCAAAGACATTAAAAGGAGTAAACTTAATTTATATACCAAGATGAGTACTATAAGAAGGTATATTAGATTTAAGAAGATAAGGACGTTGATTAGAATGATTGGATTATATCGTGCTTAAAAGCAATTCATAATATTTTCAGCTGCAGCAGATCTGTCTATTCTGAGCGAGCAGACAACTTTCTCAATTTTTTAAAAGCTGCTTTATACTTAATTTCAAACAAAATGGTATTATCAAATTAAAAATTACTTTTTACAATAATCTGACTGTTTCTGCTGCATAAAAATGAAAAGTGATATGACATGAAAGACAAGTCATTTATAGAGTTATTATCATTATTTGTTAGGCAAATGCAGGCAAAGCAAACTTCAACTTTGAACTTTTTTCCCTTTTCTTGATTGTTAAGTTGCATTGTTGCTGCAGTTTTCTTGTCAATTGTAATTGCTTTGCATTTACTTTGTAACGAAGAATAATAAGTCATTTATTGTTTGTCACCTAAAATCCATTCAATTCCTCTGATGATGAGAAAAAAATGTTGATGATGATGTCGTTTGGTTGGTGGTATGATGTGGTGGGAATCGAAAATTAACAATTCAATGAAAAAAGGAAGGAGACAACAATAGCAGCAGCAAGATTTTTCTACAAACAGCAACAATTGGTTCAAAGATTTTTTGTATGTATTTTTTTCTCACAGAAGAAAGTTACATTTTAAATCTCTAAGAATTCTATGCAGGTAGTAAGGTAAGCTTTACTTAAGCAATAACAATTGCATTATTGTGCCTTCTCCTTTTCTTCGTCTCTTTTAATACTTTTCAGCTCACACACATCATCTCTTGCAAAGCTAACGACGAAGAATCACACACAAGAAAAGCTTTTTCCTTTTCAAGATTTCCTGTTTTCCACTCAAAAGAGTTTCTTTGGGAGGATCTTCTTCGTCATTCTCTTGTAAACTGAAATGCGTTATGTCTACTTCTTACAAAATCCCATTACGCACACACATGTGCACAATGAGCCTTCACAGTGAGCAGAGTTGGATTGGCTTTTTGGAGGATCAAGAAAAATGAAGCTTTCTTGATGATGATGAGTGAGCATACTACTGAACAGCAGCAGCAGTGAGCCTCCAAAAATGTGTGTGTATTTCTTTCTGTCAACCATGCAAAGATTATAGTATGCTCTACTCCCCCAATGCCCTCTGATCATATCGTGATCTTCCCTTTTGGATGAAATGATGCACTGACACAATGATGGCCTTATAGAATCGTCTTGCAGATGTTCCTCTAAACAATATTCCACTTATCTGTGCGTTCCATATTATACATATGTACCTACATATTATATTCATTTCTATCATCCATCCATTTTACACACAAATCCACCTCTAAAATGTAAGATCTCAGACTGTTTCTGAAACTAAACTCCTGTTATGCTGCTGTTACCCATCCATAATAATGTTGAAATGTAAGGTTTCCTTTTCTGCTTTCTGGATAGTAAATTTAACAGCAGGAGGATCCTCAGCGTAAAGACTTTTTCAAGTAAACAACAGAAATTGGTATGTATATGCTTTTTATTTTAATGTGTGCTTCCCTCCTGCACTCAGGCATTATCAGAAATACAGAAGCTTACACATCAAATTATCAAGCAGTTCATAGCGTATACCTAAAATCTTTACTTATTTTCAGATATTCCTTCATTTGTCCTCAAAGAAATCAGATAGCTTGAAAGACAGAAGGAAAGTGAACCTTTTTTCTTCATCTGTTTTTTGAAAGTTTTACTTGTACCTTCAAGGCAACCAGAGAACGAGATGCTTAGAACGCACGCCTGTACTTCACATCCATCACCCACCCGACCGACCCGCCGTCCATTTTTCCATCCATCGATCCTTCCCATTTTCCAACTAAAAGCAATCAGGTTTTAGGCTGATATAAAGGTTACATGTGTATTTGTCCGCTGACTGAACCATCCCTTCTAGTTTTCCCTCTTCTCCGCACTCCGCACTCACAGTAGATTGCATAAAATCCCAATATAAACTGTGAAGATGCAGGGAGGGGTTCAATTTACATTTACTACCGCAGACCAGGCTCAGAACCCCTTTCTTAATTTTTACTACAATTTTACTATTACATGACGGTCGTATTTAAACCTTTTCTGCCTTTTCCCTCTCTTGTCTTATGTAAGAAAAAGAGTTGTGGTAACCTGAGGAGGAGCCAACGTAGAAAAGTAGTAATAAATTTTTAAAACTTAGAAATGAACCCCGTCTTAAAACCATTAATTTTGGTTGCGCAGCTAAACCTGCGTTAAATAATGAACAGCAGAATGGCAATTTTTTTCTTTGTAGGCAACCAAAACGCTGTGGATAATACACAGCTGCAATGAACAAAATGCTCCACTGATTTTATTTTTGCACACCATCAACTTTACCAAGAAGTCAATGTCAAGCCATGAAAAAATTAAATATCTTGCCATCTGCGACTATCCCCTGTAAAGTTTTAAAGGAAAGCTCAAACTGAGAGAGATGCAAAACACAACTCAGAGCAGCGCTAATATAATTATGATAATTATTATTATGACCATGACTCTCTCGCACATATACACATGTTCACACAGTGAAAGAAATCAGTGATGCATAATAAAGTTGTTCTTGAATATATTTTGCCAATAATAAAAATTGCTAATGTCTGTAGTTCAGTACACTTATCATCTCACATCCTTTCTTCTTTTGCTGATTTGCATGTGCCACAATAATCACACCGTCATATAGCATCTCGTATAATCACCGCTACTGGCCCTAAAGGGAATTTAAAATAACTATTATTTCTAGCCTTTTCTCGCTCTCTCTCTCTCTCATCCTCGCTTATAGCTTCTTCTTGGGCACAACCTCACACATCACATCCTTCTTCTAGAGAAATTAAAAACAGGGCATGGGCTTCCTATGTATAATATTCATTTCAAATGTGAAAAAGGCAATTCCTCATCATCATAAACTCTGGCTACGTAACAAGTGCATATACCTACACAAACATTTTATACCAACCATCATTATTGCCACCGTCACCTTTTTTCATTTGACAGGTAGCTAAAGACGGTTAGTCAGGTGATGGTACATTTATGATTGCTAGTTTCGTATAATCTTTTTTTCACAACAAGACCAGACCAAAGACCTCATACATTGCACTTTCTGTGTAACATAACCCATCAGGTAATTTTCTGTGTGCCAGTCACTTTTCTCTTCTCATCAGTACTGGTAGTGACTTGACTTTGACTTCTTAAGGCGACAGTCGACGCTGTGAGTGTGATGATGAGAAGATGAACTATGTTTGCAAGTTAAGTAAGTGAAAGAAGGGGAAAAAAAATTAAAGCAAGTTGGTCAAGTCACAGTATACTGTCGTCATCATTATCAATAGAGAAACGAGGAGGCCATGCAGGTGATCACCTTCAAAAATGGTCATGTTCAATCTCCTGCTAATAATCTTGAGCTCTCTCTCTCTCTCCCTTCAATACTGAGCTGTGGCTGCAGCTATTATTTTCCTATTTGCCTTAAATCCATATAAAATATTCCTATTATGCCTGTGGGATAGTAAAGTAAAGGTTTACTGATAAAATGTTGATTAACTAAAAAACACCACCACGCCATTATTATCATCAACAGGCGATGAGAGACTTTTCCTTCTTGAGGCTCTTCTCTTTTCTTCAACTGCTTTATGCGTAATCTCTCTCTTTCAAAATTCATGGTGGAACTTATTGGTAA
This sequence comes from Coecobrya sp. COE2, assembly GCA_027743765.1. Lineage (NCBI taxonomy): Eukaryota > Metazoa > Arthropoda > Collembola > Entomobryomorpha > Entomobryidae > Coecobrya > Coecobrya sp. COE2. The sequence goes on along the minus strand of JAHZMV010001170.1, from coordinate 3,051 downwards.
ACTGGCGATGGTGTTGAATCGGATGATGATCACTTTTTGCCATCAATCACAATCACCTTTATTCTCAATTCATTCTTTTCTTCTTCCTCCTATTCTCTTCCAAAAAGCCTAACGATCATCTTGATGATGTGCTGATGATGATGACGAGGAAGATGATGACAGAGAAAAGATATATGAGTGAGGCGAGACGAAAAGGAAAACTTTAGTAAAAATGGCCATTATTTTGCCTGCATTGCATCCACCATCACCACCAGCATCATTATTTCGATCCCTACTGCTTTTGCTTTTTTACTACTTTTTTGAGCTTCTTCGTCCCTATTGTTGTTCTACAAAATAATAATAATGAATGACAATTGCCAAACAAATAATCTTGATATTATTTTGCAATCGACAGACCAGACCAGAAGTATTTATTTACTTTTTTAAATTTATTACCCTCTTGTTAGTTTTATTATTAACGACGATTCTAATAACGATATGCCTATTTGAGCCAGCAGAAGAAGAAGCACAAAACGGCAGAGGGGAGTCATGGCCTTGATAATGGGCCATGTGTATCTAAATATTTGATCTGTCTTCACCAAACTTGGCTGCTGCGTTATTGATGACATTTACTCACACTTACTTAGCTAATGATTTACAAAGCAGGCAAAGTCACAAATCAACCCCACCACCAGCAGACGGACAAGGTGTGCTATTGTACCTCCTTGGCATTGTATTCGCAGCGCAAACAACAATAATCACAAAATAACTTGTGTAGCTCATGCTAATCAACCAGTTCATTCTGTGCCAAATAAGGTAAATGGGGCTAATTTATTGATCTTTGGTGAAATATTAGCTGGACTGCGTGATAATGACAATGAAAAGGATAGCCAATTGCCATAATCATCCAAGCCAAACAGTAAGAAAAGTGTGAAGCAGGAGTGGAATGGGGTGGCGTGGCTCTGCTTGATATACATTTTATTAGCTGACTGGAATCTTGATAAAAACTGCGCCGTTGTTAAAGCAGAAATTAAACTGGATCTTTATGGATAAATAACTTGTGTAGCTCATGCTAATCAACCAGTTCATTCTGTGCCAAATAAGGTAAATGGGGCTAATTTATTGATCTTTGGTGAAATATTAGCTGGACTACGTGATAATGACAATGAAAAGGATAGCCAATTGCCATAATCATCCAAGCCAAACAGTAAGACAAGTGTGAAGCAGGAGTGGATGGGGTGGCGTGGCTCTGCTTGGTATACATTTTATTAGCTGACTGGAATCTTGATAAAAACTGCGCCGTTGTTAAAGCAGAAATTAAACTGGATCTTTATGGAAATCGCTTCTGGTTGACGATGTTTCTTTTGATGCCGTGATCTTGCAAAATGTCCGCCCACTTTTCTCACTAACACATCGGCGCGTCAAGTAAATAACCGCATAAAAAAGCGAAAGGAAAGCAGAAAAAAATTAAATCAGTTTTTAGAGTTCATTGGACAAAAAAATATGAAAATTGAAAATGTAGGAAAACTCAAGTTCAAAACGACAAGTGAGGAGGCGGTACACAATTCAGATTAATATTAACATACATGTTTTGTTGATTCCATTTTAAAAATTTTAATGGAACTTTTGCTTTTTTCTATGAAACTATCTCATAATCTTAGATAATCGCCACACACAAAACTCTCTCCCATTTATTTCGATACATAATACCGAAAATATAATATTATGCCTTCCAGCAGTACATGACACAAGTGTCACGTAAAGCATAAATTTCAAGCGAATTTCTGTACAAGTTCATAAAATGATAAAATTCCTTTGAAATACATTTCAAGGTTTTTACCAACATGAAATGTCAGTCTAGGAGACTCTAGAGACGCAAAAATTTTCCCTTTTTATTTTTACAGCCCCCATCACATCAACATCATCGTGTGCGACAGGATAACATGCACTTGACTAGCAATGTAGTTATGCACGCATTCCATTTTTTGAGTTGTAACTCACTAAGCTTGTCAGATTTCATTTCATTTTTATCTGACACCATCACTCGCTCACCCTTGTTTTAACAGTCATACATTAAGTATCACACAGGTAATCTCATAACTTCTCTTCCCAATGACCTATATATCATTTGATGGTATTTTTTCTCAGAGGCAAGGTAGATAGCAAAAAATGCTGTAATAATAAACATGCACACCTACCTATCTTTCAGAGAGGAAGAAGAGGAGGTTCTCAGGATGGATGAAGTATCAGAAGACACAACAACAAGTCACAACATATTATCAGAATGACAATGATAACGCGATAATATTATTTTCCTTCTTCAAAAAGAAACGCATTGCATAAGGGTCCACACTACTTATTCTACGTTTCTCTCTAACCATTTATCACGACAGTAATAGGATCACCACGACACGGCGACAATGATGCTATATAAAATGAATTATTCTGAAAAAATGTCACGAGAAATATTTACGCTGGAAGAAACGCTAATGGAGTTGAACGCGCCTGTAGATCATCAAGAGTGGCTGTGTGCATACGAATGACATGCAACAAACATTATGTTATTATTCGAATTAATGGCGTGCGTGTGGTAATGCCTAATTTCTCCAGAGACTACTTGTGGCAGACGAGACACAAGGTGTAATAATAACGAAAGTCACTGCGGAGGAGAAGATTTAGGAAGATGATAATAATGAACATAGACACAACAAGTCACAACAATTTCTTGCATTTATTGCTACCTCTCTTTTATCCCTGCCTACCTACCTGTTGCTTTTACAGTGTTAGTCAGTCAAGAGGTGTAAGATAATCTTGTCGTGTATTGCATGAATGAATGCATATACAACCTATCATTGCATTCCTCTCTGCTCTTTTCTTTGTGTGCGTTTAATAAAAACAGTGCCATTATAATGATGTGATTATAAAGTAGGATAATTTTAAACAATGAATGATGACCGTAATTTAAGCAGTGATGGTAGGAAAGAGCTCGAGCTCGGCTCTCAGGTAACAAACACGCAGAAGGAATGAAAAGGACAAACTTGCCAACTAATTGTTTTTCTTGGTTGTGTTGTG
>JAHZMV010001169.1:0-11137 GCA_027743765.1 Coecobrya sp. COE2 | reverse complement strand
GCGGTGTATAACCTTTTTATTACAAAAGCGACATTAGTTACTTGAGAATCATTTGAGTAAATAACACAGAGCAACTGAAACAAAAATGGAGTTACCAGAAAACAGATTCAGCGTTGTTGATTTACCAGCACCGTTGTGTCTATCAAAAACAATAAAAAGGAAACCATCAAACCTAATAAACACTTCAATAATTGCAAAAATATATAGACATTCATGTTTACCCCAAGAGCGCAAAAATTTCTCCGTGAAAAAGCTGAAAATTGAGATGATCCAGAGCCATCACACCGCCATATTTCTTTGTAAGATTTTTCGTTATTATACTTGGTTCTGCATCCCTACGGTATGGCTCAAATCCAGGTTGTTGTTCTTCTGGAGCAGATCTATCAATCATTTCGGCTGGTACTACTTTAGTGCTGGTCCTCTTGTACTCCTCTGGCTGCAATTGAAACAATCACAATCAAAACAAGCAGTTTATACCATTATTCATTCACCCATGTTGACGTACAAACAAGATGCAACCCTACCTTAAATATATAATACCACGGTTTGGTGACGCCATACTTTGACTTGAGGATGCGATCCAGATATATCGTGAGCATCATGTACAATAGGGTATCAAAAATAAGTATTAAGACGATGAAAATAATGCGTTAACGGATCCGTTGGGATATTTCTCGTCATTGTAAAAACATTCGTAGACACCCTGTAACGCTCAAACCGGATCAGTAGTCTGAGCGCCATTTGAAGCGCGATGCTGGGATGGAGACAGAAAATAAGGGTAACCCAAATTGGCACTATATCGTAGAAGTAGTCGATATGGTAGACGGGTGCGACAAAAGTGGTCAACCAAAAGGTAACAACGGCTGCGATAGCCAACGTTGCTGAATACGTCAAAAAATGTAGAAAAAATAGATCAGAATTGCATGATTAGTATATATATTATAGAGAGACAAACAACTGCCTTAGACACTTGAATAATCACATACCATTATCGAAGAAAACCGTTACACAATAGCCGGCGGCGGCAAGCGACATGACATATAAAACAAAGAGGACCCAAAGTAATGCCGCTGAGGTGAATTCAAAAATAGCTCCCTCGTGCTTGTTAAAGGTAACAGTTAGCAAAATCACAACTACTGTTATTGTTGGAATGTATGAAAGGGTCACTGCCACAAGATTCCCTATCCATTGGATACGATGTGTCATTCCTGTGATTAGTAAAAGGATGGTCAAGCCGTTTTCCTTCTCTGATGCGATCCTCCGTTGTTCAGACGGGAGTAGAAATGTGAAAGACAGGACCAAAATCGTGCTGACGATAAGCGACTGTTTCTGCACCTGATTAAAGCGGCCAAGGTTGAGGCTTTTCAGTTTCTCGAACCCGGTGTCGTCAGGATCAGTATAATCAACGTCCTGGAACGGATCATAATCGTTTGATATGGCAAGAGGATCCAATGGATCGTAAAATTGATCTGACTGACGATGAGGAATTTCATGCATACTCACCTGTAAAATAAAAGATAAAATATCTTAAAGTTTGAGACAAAAAGGAACTCAATATTACTGGCATATAATTCATAAATATGTAATTTACTTCACAAGTGCACTTGGCGTCCGAATCATTAAATACGATTTCTGCAGCAGCAGCAGCATTGGTCTGTGGTTGTGTTTTGATATATTCGATTATCATCCTGTCAATGATAAGCTGGAAAGCCAAAAAACCCGTTTGAAGGTAGCTAATACCGTCTGTAATCATGCAAATAAAATTGGAATGATTAAGTCTACTACTTATCCACATTTGCAAATTTTTATGAATGATTTTATATTTTATTTAACGTACATTCGCGTCTGTCGTAAATTGAAGGATGTAATCTCGTTGTTTTCATAACATGTCGTAAAGAACTGTAATACTTTTCCATTAGACGGATCTTGTACTTTACTTCCGGATCATTTACGCTTGTCTGAAATACAATGGCTCCTCGAAATCCAAGAATCAGCATCCTCTTCCATCCATTTTGAACAGTCGTCTCCTTCTTTAAGGCAGTCGATAATCTCCTCTTCGGATTGAAATTCAACAAACTCTGAAAATGAGAAAACTTATTAAAATAATAAAACAAATTATTATATACAAAATAGCTTTACAGATTTTTACCTGCCGTTTTGAAATATGTTGCCAACCAAGCCTTATCAAAGATTTGCCTGTTTAGTGGCAGGATCTGCCACGTAACCGATTCGACACTTGGCCGGATCATCAGGTTGAGTACAAACGGCTGACTTGAGAATTTGAGTTTCCTAATTAAAGCAATAATTAATGATAAAGACAACAAAATAATGATAACGAACATAGACATCATAGCCAAAAAATCTTACATCAAACTGACTTCCCAGATCATAAAATCCTTCTATAGTGTCGTTCTTTTCATATTCGTTTTCTATCGTTGAAAATTCCAATGTTTCCAGTCTAAACAAAGACTTTACTGTGTTGGCAGTAACCTAACGGGAAAAGTAAAATAATATAGTTATTTACCGTGCTAATTGCAGCACTTTAAACTGTTTTCTAAAAATGACTACATGCGGAATCCGCGGATAGGTTTTTAATAGAATACTTACAAGAAGAACGACAATGAGGATAGGGGCAAACATTTCCATCAATAACGCCACAAATCGGCGTCTTCGGATCCGTAAATTTTTCCGCACAACGGTTAAAATGTCATGTAGCCAGTCCCGCATCACGCCACAGCAGGAACCCAGACACTTCCGAGTCTTTCGACAGCCACTCATGCTGCTGGATCAACTGATACAAATCACCCTGCAAAAATGTAACAAGGATAATTAAGTTAATTAAATTAACTATAAATTTTTTGCTGAATTTCAGTTTGGTAATTAAATTCCAGGCAAAGTTAAGTTCAGTAAAATATCAGCTGGATCACAAAAATGCAATGAACAAAGACGAATGAGCAGATGGCCAGGAGGAGGGAAAATCCTGTTTGCAACACGGCGTTTCATTGGCGATACAATGATCATGGTGGAGGGGGGGAGGTTGTAACATCAACGGTCATTTGGCCGATGGAGGCGACGCCAGTTCCACGTTTCCAAGGCCAGGATCCTTGGTTTTGGGCCCTTCTAAACTATGCAGACTTCTTTCCATAATGGTCTATGCTTTTTAATGACCTTGAAAAGAAAAGAATGAATTTGTGCGAAAACTGTCTTAATTATTTTTTTACTTTGTAATCGAACAATAGGTAATTATTGTCAATATTTTATTAAGTATCATTTTATGCAATACTGGCAGATGTTATGTAGGTATTGATTTAATGTTTAACTGGAACATAAATTTCACGGGCATTTTTTGAAACAATAGAAATTAATGACAATGAACAATGGAAAAAAACTTATTTTTTGGAATCAGGCCAATTAAATCAGTAATTTTTTTAATGCTAGCTATATAAAGGCAAGCAATCGGGTGTCTGGGCATATCAGTTGAAGAAATCATTTCGACGATATCAAGCTCCTGAAATCAATCGTTAAATTTTTACTTAACAAACTTGGCTGTATGAAATTACAAAATGGCTAAGAACACAGAAAAAATTAAAACATTTAAAGTTTCAAGATGATTTGTCATATCTGCCAGGTCAAAACTATGAAAAAATCTTTATTACAACAAAATTATAATATCTTTCATGATTAAAAATAGTATCTTGATGAAAATTTGAATAAACATCCATATTAATATTTAATGTTAGAAGGGTTATATAAGCTGTTTTGTTAGAACATTTTTTCTTATAATCTTTAGTTTAAAACAATAAAAGTCTGAAAAGCATGCGCTCATGGCGTGGGAAATTCATGGGCTGTTGAATCAGCCAAGATAATCTACGCCGTTTGTTAACGCTATAGATAAATGGTGGATTAAAGCTGCTGTAACAATGCCTTGATTATTGCTCATTCATATTCATACCCAATACCCTGAAACTTTCGATAACTGATTTTATTATGAGGCTAGATTACTCATTGTTGATCACGCAGCATCGTGTGAGCACTTAATTGTTACTTGTGTATGCATTACATTTAACAAATGTGCGTGTGTGTGCCAGTGTGAAGTTTGGCTTTATTAGCATTTTTGTAGGTTTAAGTGAACTACAAACTTTGGTTTAAGGTTGCATCATCTTTTTAAGGCTTTAATACTAGATTAATTAATTACTATTGTAATACGTAGTATGAAAAAAATTGGCTTGATTTTAGGTCGGAACACTGCCAAATTAAATCTGCTTTAGTTTACTTTTCAGAATATTCATAATGGCTGAATACTTGGCAGTGCAAAATTCCAATGCTCCTTACCTTTCAAATGACTTGCACGATCGCTTTCATACGAAACCAAAATAGGAAATGGAAATGATGTCCTGTCCTGGTAAAACATTTTGTCTTTTTTATTTGATTTCTTCAGGTGCCCTTTAATAGGAACAGGTGCCTTTTTAACAGATTTTTGGCGTTTTACTCAGCATCCATATAACAATGGAGGCAATAACAATTAATAGGAAAATCATGATGTGATAATCACATGCACATATTTAATGCTTTGTTGATCCGATCAGGAATCACGTGAAAATGGCACCTTTAGCGCATGCACAGCATTGTCAGAGTTATTGGCAATAATGGTTGTATACATGAATTAATTGGAGTGGCAGTTTGGATGAAGTGGTATATAAGGGGTGGGCGAATTGGTCAAAGGTATCACAAATCACTTTGTTCACTAATCAGTCACTTCTCCTCCAAAATTCTTCTTTCTTCTCATTTCCTTCTTCTTTTGCTTCTTATAGCACCCTTTCCAAAACAACCAGTCACAATGTACAAGCTTGTAAGTCGGATAAAAATAACCGTTTTTTTGGGAAGTTTCTGAAATGTTTTATCTTAATTTTTGTATGAATTTAATTTTTACAGACCATCGTTGCCCTTTTTGCCCTTTTCGCCGTCGCCTCTGCCGGCCTTGTTGCACCCGTCGTTTCTGCAGTCTCTCAAACTCAACGCCTCCAATCCCATGTTCCCGTAGGAGTTGTTGGAGTGCCCGTTGTTGGTAAGGGACTTGTTGGAGGAGTCGGTCTTGGAGGAGTAGGACTTGGTCTTGGAGGTGTTGGTCTCGGACTTGGAGGTGGAATTATCGGATCCGGACTTGGACTTGGAGGAGTTGGACTCGTTGGATCTGGACTCGGACTTGGAGGTCTTGGTCTCCGTGGTGGTCTTGGTCTTGGAGTCGCTCCTTTGGGACTTGGTCTTGGTGTCGGTGCCCCACTTCTTGGTGCCGGAATCATCGGTTAAATTGTTTTGTGAAAAAATAATGTCATCAAAATTGCCATATTACCCAAATTGCAAATAATTGGCTGTATCAAAAAAAGTGACAAAATTCTTACTCCGCCCCAAGTACCTTCCCTTTCCGCAAAGTGCTCTAAATGGATCAGGATTACAAATTTTTAAATGATTGAATTCTAAATCTAAAACAAATCTAAAACTGTGATACTAGTTAATTGAATTTAGCATACAAAAATTGAGTTTAAAAATATTTAATTAAAACGGACATTCGGCTCCATTGACTTCGACACAAATCTTAACTTTTATTACTTTTTGCATTCTTTATACTTAACTACATCATTTTTCTAAAAAAAATCATTTGAACATTTTTTTTCTGATGACAAACATTTTTATTATGGCTACTGATTTCCAGACGAATATTGTCTGCATTTTCTAGCGTCTGCGCTTATTTAAAAATCCAGCACCCAGAAGTCTCTCTGCAATGCCCACTCGTCGCTCTTCACCCTGAGGGGGAGGTTGTTCTGTTGGTGTGGAAATTTCTCCATGTACCCCACTTAGGAACTCCTCCTTCTGCAATCGCTTGTCCAAGTTGAGTAATTGATTCTGAGGATGGTATCCCAATGTTTCCACTGAAAAGACCACCACTCAAACCCAAACCACTACCTAATCCTCCAAAGGAAGTTGTTTGATAGTTGTACTGGTGCTGGAGAAATTGACCTTGGTTACCTACAAGGCCTGTCAGGCCAACGTCCGAAAATTGGCCATAATCCTGCTCGAAAGAAAATTACAATAATTATGACTTAATGGTCAGCGTGGTATATGATAAATCAGACGCTTGTCGGTATAAAAATAATTAAATACAGTTCTGCTGATTATAATTTAACACTGACCAGTTCTCCAAGCTGGGCAGTTGCGAATGTTGCAAATCCCAACACAACCACTGTAATCCAACGCTAAAAATATTAAAATATTAAAATTATTACAAACTTTATCTGCAATCTATCAAATATTTAAACTTTTTAAAGTGTTTCCAGGAAAAGATGCTTAAACTTTAACTGGAAACGAACTTACGTAATGAAACATACTGCCAGTTGACAATGAAATTGACAGTTACTTAAATAGAAACACAAGTGTCGCGTCACTTCTGAAGTCAAGTTGTAACTGAGGACGATCCACTGATGATGATCGTTTCACAAGACGTGAGCTGAGCAAACCTTAAGGAACCTGTGTAACTGCGATAAATACAAATACTACAACTACATTATCGACAGAAGCGGATAGATAAGCAATAATGTTTCATCATTTAGCAAAATGTTTCAAAGCATATAACCAAGCACTTCATTCCTATATAGTGACATCAGATACACTATAATTTACATTTTATTTTAAACAACAAGAATTAAGTTAAATGCAATTTTCAACCATTTCTTTCAGGTCAAGTATACGCGCATTAAAAAAGCAGAATCTACGTCATATAAACGGTTTGCTTAATAATCTTCGTTGTCCTCTGCCCTGCTTAACGGCTTTAGTTCGCAGAGTAATCAGTAATCTAGACTAAACAGACTTACCTGAATAAATTAAATACTATAGATAGACAGGTGTATACGTACAAACTTAAATAGACTGTTTACTACTAGCTAATCAATTCAAAGAAGAGAAAAATTCTCAGAGGAATTAACCAACTATATTTTATTTTTGCGACTGCAACGTCATTTGCGCGTGACATTTTGCCTTACATTTAGCGTATAAAACTGTCAACAGTTTAACAATAAAAGGGGTTTCTTTTGAATGAGTGCTGATGAGACTTTACTGGGAATTAAAAATGCATCAGAGGTGATAATCATAATTACATTAATTTTCCTAGTATAAATGTCAAGTTCGCGTTGCGTAATGATTCTCTCCTCCCCTCTGTAATTTATGTATCATTATTATCTTCATTCATAGCAAACTGTCGATATATGAAAATGCGAGTACAATTTCTCAAGCTTATGGTTTTGTCTTCCCATTTTACAACTTGTAATTATTATGTAACTGATGCATTGACGCTGGCTGCGCATTATTTGTTTTTAATTAAAATCGAGAAGTTTCAGTGTATGCAAAAATAATGATGTGTTAGATAGGTCATGTTTTCCATGTTTTGGAATTATAGTGTTCGGTTTTCCATGAAAATCGGATTGAAAAATGCAAAAATGAAAGACATGCGTAATTTATGTATACGATTTCGTAATAATTATAATATGAACTAACCTTTACATAAGTATACTTTGAAAAATGAGTATGGATAATATTATGGACATTGTTGTAGATTTTAATTTGCTTAAACTAAATTTAACTGCCATTGAAATTATTTACCACCAAAACCTTGTCATTAAACGACATTTAAAAAAACTGCATAGATGCGAATTTGCTATCTAATTAATTAGCCATGCCGTACTGTCTTTCAGTGTTGAAGATTTTTTTGGAGTTGGTTACTGCTATTGAATGATTCGTTGTGAAACTATAAAAAATTAATTACTGAACTTATTTTTCTGGAGAAAATTCGAAATCCATAGGTTAGCCATGGCTTCGATGAAGAAATCGCCAAAAAAGGCATTAAAGCATCCAATTGAGATGGCTTCCCCAGTCTCGGGTAATTTGAGTTGCATTTTAATCTTCATTTCTTTTGTATTTAAATCTTGATTTTTTAATTAAATAAATCATGGTTCAAAAATTTTCTGCGCAGGACTCAGGATCGTTGATGACTTGACTGTTCTACTTGAGCGTGCTGCTTCACCTCTCCTGTCTCGTGCCGAATGTCAAGCCATTTTGAAGAATTTGATGATTTTTGTCTCAGAAACGCCAATTGCCGTAACTGAAAACTTGTTTAGTACAGATCAGGTCACTGGAACTAACTCTTTCAATCTCAATTCACCAGATCAACTAAAGCACCGAAATTGGCAATGGGTTCTCCAGTGCAACACGGACAGTGAAATTGGAATGATTCAGCAACTGGCTTGGGGCAAGTCGAGAGCTGTAATGCTTGGAAGACTGATGACACCTCAGTCTTCCGAACACCACCGTTCCCATGGCGTGCGTCTCATTATTGGCTTCTGGCTCCAGAAACTTTACGAAATTCGCAATCCCACAATTCAGTTTTATGAAATTCCAGAATGCATGAGAACTGCTTATTATCAGTTTCTAAAGTGGCAAGGCTACTCATGGCGAAACAAGGAAATCTCTGGAGAAACCGTTTCCCAACTTATTTCTTCTCTGTATGATGCTCACAAGATCCGGAATATTGATGCAATTACAAAGCAAGGCATAATGAATGGATTTTGGCGAGTCAAAAATTTACCGATGAGTATTCCAGCAAAAGCTGAAGATACTTTCAAAGGACTTGGAACAAAGCGTTTGGCAATTTTGTACTTGAGTCAGTCATTCAATGGTACATTGGAGGAATTTAGGAATAACTGGGAAATGGAAAGTGGTGAGCCTGCTATTGTTGCTCGATAGAAAATGGGCATGTGTAAGGAGATGCGTTTATCCTAACTTCGTTTCTAATAATATTATGAATTTTAATGTTGATCACTGTTAATTCTTATAATGAACTTAAAAATACTTATTGTTAATTCACGATTATATATTGTGTTGCTACTATTTGTATTAATTATTCTAATGCACTGGGTTGTTAAACATTTTTTGTGGTTGTTGTGCCGTTGTTAATAGGTAAATAAAGTTGACTGAAAAATGAGTTGATGATCAATGCAATTTTTATTTTGGTCATATTTATTTCTGTTGTCATATTCCTTTTTTTAAATTTTATCCTTTTCTATCGGTTTGCCAATCGTGCGAATAATTTTGGTAGTAGAAAGTAGATGAAACATTTTTGACTTAAAAATCCGATACGTTTTTATTAGTTAACTGGACACAATGGAGTATATCAATGGTCTCCTTGTGTATTGAGGGGCTAGTAGAATTTAGAATTTTGGGGCAACGCGATTTTATTGTTTGTAAGCCAATTATATCTCTGGGAGGTAAATGATTCATGGTGTAGTTGTTATGGCAATTATTATTGTAGGTGGTATTATTTAACCGATGATTCCACCTCCGAGTCCGTATCCCAAACCAAGACCGCCATATCCAAGTCCGATTCCTCCGAGTCCAACTCCTCCAAGATGTCCAATTCCTCCGTATCCGAGACCTCCGTATCCGAGTCCGATTCCCTTGCCAATTCCAACTACACCGACACCGATTGGGACGTGGGATTGGATGCGTTGGGTGTGGGAAACTCCTCCCTATTCACCAAATTGAAAAAGAAAATCCAATTAATTCTACTGCCACTCATTAATCGTTATTCAAAGCGCTTTAAACTCTGAATTCACTAAAAAAACTTACGAGTCCAATTCCGTAGCCAATTCCTGGGTGGGAAGCGGCAACGGCGAAGAGGGCGAAAAGGGCAGCGAAAGCCTATATAAAACACACCCACAAAAAATTATTTTAATCACTGATTTATTCAATTAGGAACGTAAATTAACCGTTTTTTTGTTTCCAATTCTGATAACTTACAAGAGCCTTGTACATCTTGACTAGTGTTTTTTGGAGGTGGTGCTTTACAAGCAAAAAAAGAGAGGAAAAGATTTGTGATTGAAAGAAGGAGACAAAGGAGACTGATGTCTTTAATCGATTTAGCACGGTCTTTTTATACAATAAGCAGAATAACTACGCTGACAAATTGCAGTACAGGGGAGAATAAAGAAACGAGGAATATTATCTGGCTAAAAAAACGCATGTGCAACATAAATAATAATTTGCATTAAACAATTGATTAGCACGGTTTTTTAGTACACTTCCAATATAATACATGGCTTATCAAGATGATAAGCCAAAAGCCACACACCACAACGCACACCATAAAAAAGACAGGGGTTATGCCTTGTGATTTTTAAGATGTTGGCTGAGATATATTAAGAGTAAGAGATGTGCCATCTCGAAAGGTTACAATGTCAGCCATTATCATCATCATCATAAAACAATAATAATAATATTTAGGTACGTAATATTCTTCAGATAAGGTGAATTTACAAGAATGGTTAAATGTAAAAAGGTAACAATGTTTATGCTGATTTCAATACCTAATAATAATACAGTAAAATTCCAAAAAGTAACATAAAAAACAGAACAATCGTCATCCACAATTTGTTTTTTGGATTTTTATATATTATTTATTCAGTATCAGTCAGTGAGATATCCCATAACCCCATCACCCATGATGACATGCAAATTTTGGAGTGTAGGCAGTTATATAATTTTTATTGATATGCAATTTTTTTTACCATTTTGTGGATTATTAGTGTTAAATAGGTAGTCGATCAACATGTCATGACCCCTTCCTTCATGGGTGTGCGTAAATGCACACACACCCTCACATAACAAAAAGATATTCTGCGTTTTATTACAAATAATAAAAAAAAATTATTTGCACAGGTATGATAAAACACAGTGCAAATCAATAATTGTTTTACATCCTAAACTTGTAACCAGATTTATATTTTTTTGTGTATGGTTAGTTGTTGTTATCTATTGTTATTATATGCAGTGCATATAATTAATTAATCATTGCCAAAAAATCGCTTCTTTCCTCCAAAACAACAAATTCCGAAATGCTGCGTAATACTGTGAAGGGGGACACGTGGACAGTGCATAAAAAAATGCAACAAAGTGTACAATAAACCACGCAACAGTGGCAGAATTATGTTGCACGGCGAAACTAAGTGGTAACTGCAAATTTCAAAATAGTGGCGGATCCTTTCATTTCTGGACCTATCCCGTCATTCTAGCATGAAATCTCACATTGCCCCAA
>JAHZMV010001167.1:0-10405 GCA_027743765.1 Coecobrya sp. COE2 | reverse complement strand
CCCGAAACAAAATACTTATGTCAAGTTGCAAATTGTTATAATAATCGACTACAAAAAGGAATGGTTTTGAAAATGTTGCAAGAAAAATAAACACCAAAAAATGATTAAATCATGTTCATTCTTATTTTTTCTTATTTTCACTTCTCCATAAAATATTTTATGGGAAAAGTGCTTACAAGATTCACATTACCTTCACATCTTGAACTTTCTTTTTATACTTTTTCATAAACTTTTTGTGGTAGCTCCAGGTATACTCCAGCAATAGCCTGGCTAAAAATCCAATGCATTTTTGTATACATGTCTCAAGGTGCCCCAAGAACATGAAACTTCAGCTAGAGCTGTGCATATTGGGTTGCCGTACAGAAACAAGATATTCCAGAAAATCAGCTTACATTTTTGTTCAGATGGAACATGACAGCAGCGGGACCCTGACTGGTTGTATGTTTACAAAGGAATCAACTGTGTTTCCGTTCATCACACTAAATGCATAAAAATTCCTTTCTCTGAGCATTTTTGGCACACGTCAGATTTTCCGTTAGTTTCATAGTTTTCATGTATGAGAATCTAGTTTAGTTTCCAACAGAGCGTTAATTGTGTTTTAAGTATCACTATACGTGTTTGATTGTTGTAAGTGTTTTAAAGATGGCATCGGATAAAAGTGGAGGTAGTGCTAAAAAGCAGGGGTCGCATGCAAGTACAAGTGGGTCGTCTACGAGTGAAGATAAAACAACAGGTGGTCAATCAACAAGACTACGAACGGATGTAGTACTTCCACAGACCAAAGTTAAAGTAATCATGAAATCCTCGCCGGAAATTGATGCCATTGGAGCGGATTCTGTTTTACTAATAACCAAAGCCACGGTATGATGAAGATGGAAAAGGAAAACGGCAATTCCTGATTAGCCAGATTTATAACTTAACTGTTTATAATGAAATGAATGAATAATGAATGACCATTTTTGTGTGAATGATTATAGGAACTATTTATTGACCACCTTACTACAACAGCCTATGGGACTTGTAAAGGGAATAAAAATTTGCAGTATAAAAACCTTGCGGAGGTAGTCCATAAACATCAGAATTTGGAGTTTCTTAGAGGTAATGTGTAATATTATGTTGGAGATTGGAAAAGATTGGATTAAATTGGAATGAATGTATTCATGTTTCATTCAGTGTCTTCAGTTTTTAATTGAAATTTATTTTTTATAGATATAATACCCATTAAAATGTCAGCACGCGCAGCATTAGCGGAGGTGGCCAAGCAAACACAAATGGATGATAAAGAACTGTTTGAGTAGAAGTGAATGAACTATGAACTTTAAAGTAGATTCGGGATGTACTTCTTTGAACATTATGAAGGTTAGTCCCGTACAACTGCACACTCTCATGTACATCTTTCCTCACAGTTTTACTCACAAAATTTCAAAATGTCATGTACTGTTTGATATTTAATGAAATACAATATTTTATTCCTAATTTAGTTGTTTCACAGAATATAATTATATAAAAAAATTTGCTATATCACGCGTAATGTATACCAATTATTGTTTAGTATTAGTATATCATTAACACAATATATTTTAAAATGTTACAATTTTTTACGATCTGTGCACTACCTGAAAACTTACTTAGGTATAAAATAGTTATTGTATAATCTCTTTNGAAAAGTTACTTAGGTATAAAATAGTTATTGTATAATCTCTTTGCAATG
The DNA here is from genome assembly GCA_027743765.1 of Coecobrya sp. COE2. NCBI lineage: Eukaryota > Metazoa > Arthropoda > Collembola > Entomobryomorpha > Entomobryidae > Coecobrya > Coecobrya sp. COE2. The sequence continues at coordinate 8,694 of JAHZMV010001167.1, read as the reverse complement.
TAATAAGAGTGAATCGTCATTTTTTAATTAATTCGCCAGAATTGTTGTTCAGCTTAACTTTATTACAGTTTTGAATCAAAGGTTTTATGCAAGTATCCATCATAAACCATATCATAAGAGTTTGAACTATCCACAGGGTCCATGTCCTTTAGTTTGCTTTTCAAATGGACTACTTTCTTAATCCATCTCTGTGCTGTCACAATATCAGTAGGTGAGGCTGTATTACCAATTGCCTGTTCCAGTAGTAGCGACCCTGTGGTTAATAGAAAAATGTATAATATGAATGAATTAAATACTAAGCAATACAATGATGTAGTTAAGACATTCGAATAAGGTGTTAATTTAGAATACCTGCGGCAATTTCACCAATCGAAAAAGCTATCACTCTTGCTCTAGCCATTGCTTCCGTTGCCTCAAAGTTTGACCCTATTTCCACAAGATCATCCATCTCAGTTATCAATCGCTTTGTTTCTGGTTCCAACTCTGGACGTTTTGTGGAAACAGCCTTTAATCGTCTCGTTAAGTTACTTTGGAAGGCCATGAAGGCTTTCCCACCAGACTTGGCAACGGCCCTGAGCATGTCTAAAGATAAGACATTTGTGGTACCTTCCCAAATGGGGGTGACCTGAAAAAAACGTAAAATAATTTTGGTATGACTTACATTGCAAATGAAAGTATCGGTATAAGAACTTTATTTAAAGTTTAAATTGTCTCCTATGAGTACCTGATTATTCCTTAAAATGCATGGTATTCCAGTATCTTCTATATACCCCTGACCACCGAAGCATTCTAGGCCTTCTGTCACCACACCCATTGACCGTTTGGCTGTGAATAATTTTGCCACTGGTGTTAACAGCCTGAATACCAGTTCCTCTTCTTCGTTGGTTTGGCCAGCTTCTTGAAGGCCAAGAAGCCTACACCCACAAAATAAAAGATATAATGTGTTAATATAATTAATAATCACAAAAATGTTTAAAAAAATCAATTTCAACTAATCTGTTTCATACTCACCTTACAAGCTCAAATAAAAGTACCATGCCTGCTCTACATTCTAGCTCCAAATCAGCGAGAGTGTCAACATGTAACGGATACTCTGAAATTTTCGAACCGAAGCATTCGCGTTTCTTACTGTAGTCCCGAGCCAATAGGACAATTCTACAAAAGGTGACAAAAATTCTCTTTAAAGTTTCTATTCGGAAACGCAAATTGATTTTGTAGAAAAGAAAGTTGCTTTCAGATATACGGATATATATATATACCTTCTCATTGCTGATATGCTTCCAGTGGTATTATGCAAGCGTGTCATAGTAAGCATATTCGAAATTACATGAAACGCCACGACCTGGATCCGAGATAAGATCTGCAACCGTTCCATCCAAAAGAAGTTCACCGGTTGGAAGGCTCCTGGTTCCTAATTTATTCTTCAATTTCATCACATGAATGTTGTTTAATGTACCATCAGGCTTTCTTGTGTTGAGTAGAAACATCGACAGACCTGTTGTTCCCTTCATTTTTAAACGCATGTATATATAACTTATCTTATGATAACATGGGACTGCTTCAAATTAGAAATTTTTATTCAACCTCTTTCGGGCGACCCTCTGCATCTACTAATTGTAACGAAATTTGTTTTTCTCCTGTAATAACTGTATGTTAGGATAATTTATGAAATTAAAAGAATGATATGTATGGACAGTTGATGCAACCACCTCTGCGTTCAGTCATCCATTGACCGGAAGTCCAAAATTGGGAAGGGTCCCGAGAAATCAATCTTGAGAATGTGTCTTTATATTTTGGTAACTTGAGTACCTACGTTAAATTAATCATTTTCAAAAGGGGAAAGTATAACTATGAAAAATCCTCACTCTCAAGAGTCAAAACTTTTACTTGAGACGCTAACCTCAAATGTTTTTGCGGCACCATCCGTCATTGCCAAAGGACAACTATACAGCCCTGAGCTGGGATGAAATATTAGACATTTTGCAAATTGGAAAATTCTACTGTATTCTGCATATTTGCGTTCATAACCCGATGCAACGATCCCTTCAATTGCTGATATTTCTTTCATTTGTTTCCAAGCTCTGCAGGTAACTGGAAACAGAAAAGAAGCAGGATTCTATAAACTCCAGGTTTGTTTCAGGTACGAAAATCGGTGACGGATCATTCGTTACAATTATGATGCATTAACGTACCAACTTCATCGATACGCTTTCCCCAGGGGTCAGTGTGTACCAAGTAAGGGGGATTTAATTCGCACTCCATTCCCAGAGGTTCAATTTCCTCTTCAATTCTTTTTCCCAGTCTTGTCAAATCCGCATGTACATCGGAAAATATCTTTTTACACATTAGAAATGGCAAGTTAGCAAAATTTGCGTTAGGAAATTTATACAATACTAGAATGTGTACAAAATTACTTTAGCTGGCAATAATCGTTGGAGAAGCCGCTGAAGGAAAACATCCTCTGTATAAGGATTTCCCAAGTGGGGCTGTGCCTGGAAGAAATTCCCGATCTGGGAATGACGAAATTTTGCATGCATTTTTATGACTTCAAATAGGTTATGTAAAGTAGTTTGTAAATGCAATTGACAGATGACTGAAATATAATTGAAAATTGATCACGACTACAGGAAAGCAACAACTTCACTTGATGATATGGTTTAGTGAACTGGACTTGACTTGAGCGAGTGAGTAGTAAACACTGTTACTAATGGTACGTGGAAAATTGTTTTTCTTCGTCAACTGATAGTGGCAATCATGTTCCAAGATAAGGCTTGTGATCAAAATATTTTGGTAATTATTTATAAAAAAGCTCATAATATAAACATAAACTAAGATTGTAATGGTCAAAGTCTCCACCATCATCACGCCATTTATATACGATAAGAAATGTATCTATCTTGCATGTTTAATAGCAAGCATAGTGACTAGTAAATAATATAGAAAAGAGCTGCCGACAGAGGTAACTGCAACGCTGAAATTGATATACCAAATGCTAAGTTGTATCCTTTTGATGATAGTATTAATGTAACAAGCCTTCAAAGTTTTAATACCAGAATATAGTATTGTTATTCAACAACTTTTTCAGGCTGAAAAAAGCTATCAGGTCCTGCGCTGTCTTTTGCACGTTTTCTATAAACAAAGCGACTAACAATGTACCAACAATGACCAAGGAAGTTGATTCTTATTTACTAGCCTAGTAATACTAATACTAAAGGTAATAGTATGTAGATGTTGAATCAATGTGCATCTCCATGATCAATTAAACTCCATAATATGAATTCCCTACTAGAGTATTTATCGGATGAGCGTTTGGTGTGGGGTTACGGGATCTTATTCGAATGAAGTGAAAATCATGAATCAACCAAATAGTGAATTTCATGCACGATTTTTAATTTGTTAAAATTTGCTAGTCTCCAATGCATGTACTTACATTGAATTGGTTCTTGGTTCTGTAGCGTAGATCATTTACCTTCTGACATCTGATCATTTAGCAGTCAATTATATTACCGATGAGTGGAAATTGGAGACTTAAATTATCAATTTCAATCAATCTACTTTCATCCTTATCACTGACTATTGCATACAGTATATACGTAAAAACAACATAAAACATAACATAAAAACACAATAAATTAATTTCTTGAGAGAAACAGAGAACTTTTCTGAAATAAACTTTAAATACCGACACAGACTTTTCTATTCGTTCAACTGCAACTTGTTTTTGTAAGTTTGAAAGTAAAATCTGTGCAAGCAAAAATACATACTTTCGTACATTAACCTTTTCTTTGAAATTGTCATAAAAATGGATATTTAATTGTGACTACTTCTTCATTCATTTACTACTTTTGGCGAAGAAGCATTTCGTCAGCATCATCATAAAAAATTTGCATATTCAAGTGGATGGGAGAAGAATGGAGATTGGGAATATATACATACATTGCAAGAAATGCCCCTCTATCTAATCTATTAATCTTTTGCTCAATATTCGTTTAAGTTTTTAATTAATTTTTGATTTGTTGAATACATATATAATTAATGATGTAAAAGGAAGGAAAAAACATTATTTGCATTTATCTATGAGGCTCTACGTCTCGGCTTCCTTAGATATGGATTTCCCTTATTCGTACCGACTTTCCGATGAAAAATTCGAATTTCTTAATTTTTATTCCTAAGTTATCTAATTGGCTGCTCTAATGCAAAAAATCTGTCAATCCTTTTCAGGATGTGTGATCAGAAATGACTAACAATTACAGTAAAATTGGCAGAAAGAAAATTGGCATGCCACAGTCAGTAAACCCTTTATCATTAACATCTTTCCATAATAGCAATCATATTCTCTAGTACATTTAGTCCATTTTTATTCACAGCATTTTTGGAAAGATGAACTAGGTTGCGGTTGTAGGGATGCAATCATTGATTTCAATTCTCCATAAAGCAATCATGATTAGTAATTTTTATTTCAAGTTACTTACATACCAACAACTAATATTTTTTGACAAGCATGAAAACATTCACACACGCCAAGAGTCAATTGGACCACGGCAAAGTCTATATACAATTGACAACAGTTTGCTAATAACCTTCCCGACAAAAAATGCATACCTACATATAAGGCGTATATTTTAGTAACATTTTGATTTCCATGCAATGATAGTTGCTTTATTTATGATAGAGAATCGAATGATGCTTCTAACACATTTTATCCAATCCTTCTTCTACCAGCAAACCTACTAATCCAATCTCTGGGAATCAAAAGCCAAGGACGTAGGTAAGGTGGAATAATACCTAGTTTAAAACATGATACATATATACAGTTACACAAAACACAGGAAGACAATGCCAAATGTCATTTTCTTCTCCCTTGCACACACACACATCTCATATAACATTCTCAAGTAAGAGAATTTATCATGCTTGTTTGTTACCACTACAAATACAGGTGGAGGTGGGGTTTAAGCTTAAAACTTGTATGTGTGCAATTATGCATCAAAAAGCGAATACGGATAACACGGAAAAGCTTTTCCCATTCACTTGCCACACAAAAATTAAACTATATAGGCTACAATATAGAGCTTGTTCATTCTTAGAATACGATGAGGTATATATGCATTTTATGTGAAGTTTATAGAGAAATGTTAGAGTGTATGCCTATGAGTACATATAATATGTGCAATGCAAACTCTACTTTTCTCTAAGAATTCCTCTGCGTTCATGTCTGTTTTGTTCCTTGGTGTTTTCTTGCGTATTTTATTTAGTCATCTCATCTTTCCCGTTTCTAATTGTTTTTATAGGAATCCGTTGTCTTTTAAGACAAATCGCTACATTGTTACTTTATTTGGTGGTGGTGGTGGTGAAAGAACTAATTGTTGAGTAATTTCATATATTTTAATTACACACTTTATATATAAGTGACATTGTTTGAGTATTTTGTATTGGAAAAATATAAGTTTTTTTCTTCTTACAAATGTGTTTGCCTGATACCATCACTAGTACAGGAATTTGAGAGGTTTAATCTGAGATAACTCTTGTTTTTTTTTGTTTTTTGGTATATAATTAATCATTATTATCATTATGCAAAATAATATAATAATAATACACTAGTTTAAAAAAACAAAGTGACTTAAGTTTTGTGAGTGGGCAAGATAAACCAAAAAAATTATATAACTATAATAGCTGTATTTGAATTGTTGGGTATAGTTTCACATAAAAGATTCGCAATTTCACCTCTAATCTAATTATATACTTATTATATTAACTCTCATCTTTTTATATATAGTAGCTATAATGCGCAAAAAAATCTTGCATAGATTTTATTGAGTAAAAATTAAACTCTTGTATACTTTATCATCTAAATAATTAGTTGTTATTATTGCAAGCTATATATATATATAATCTCAAATCTCATTTTAATCAAAAACAGTGCTTATTACACTTATATATATCAGCATATAATATAGTAGTTTCAATCTTTTTACAAAACAAATACATAGTTGTTTAGGATTTTCTTGCTTAAATCTACTTTCCATGATTGAATGAGTCGTTAGGTCTGTGGGAAAAATATATTTTTCCCTTTCTTCTCGACTTGTTTCATTTAATTTACAACACTTTCTCAGTTTAGTGCAAACAATGCTTGTTCAAGTTTCCAAGTCTCGATATAAAATCTCTTATTAAAAATCTTGTTCTGCTTACTATTTATGACTGGATAGCTATTGTTAACCGTTTTATTTCCATTTTTTCTCGTTTCATGCTCAATTACATACATATTTATATTCGCGTTATATGATTAATCGTGCAGGTCATATATACCAAACAAATATTATGCAGAGTAATAAGCACGGAAATATCGTGTCAGGGTAAAGGAATCTTATAGCACAATTGACAAACAACTATATTTACTACTACTGTCATTAAGTAACCAATTATACAAAATAACAAATAGTCATATAACATAACAAGAATAGATTTTAGTACAAGAATGTAAACGAAATTGATAATTTGTCTGTAATTACTCTATATATACTACTATATAATGTTAAATACACATTTTACTATACAAATTGTACGGAACTGACCAGCCTTTGAGGTAACTGTGTAGAACTTACAACGTCTTTATATAAGCTCTATATATCTCTAACTCTAACTGTCCTTTTGGCCTCCTACCTCTTCTCTTGATCTACTTCACAAAATTCACAGAACTTGAAACAATGTGGAGTTCTCGTCCAGGTCAGTTACTCGCTCAATATGCCTTCTTCTTCAATTCTTCCTCGTTCCCAAAAATTACAAAAAAAATTATTTATATAAAAAATCGTTCAAAATAATGAATTGCAATTATGACATCTTTCTCTATCTCTTCATATTTAAGTACAATTATGTGTTTGTAAAATCACTTGACTAAAGTCTAAATGTTATCTAGATCCTTTAAAATTTACATTTTAAAGGAAAATGTCTCTCAATCAGAGTTTAATGTTTGTTCACAATAAGGTAATCTTTTTAGTCTGTGAATGTTTATGTTGGCAAAAATAGCCAGAATCTTTTTTCTGTTCTGGGAATCTTCATAGCTGTCTCTCTCCAAGTTTTTGAACGTTTCCTATAAAAATCTTTTTAAATGTGACATTTTAATTGTTATCATAATTATCTTTTATATAACAAAAAAAAAAACAACTCCATACAAATTTCCCTTTTTCCTTTTTATTCTAAACTTTTACTATTGTATTTTTTCTTATGTGTCATGTCAGTACAAAATATTGGGAGCACAATATATTATATAATAACATGACTTTTTACACGTAGACTATTATAACTAACCATTTAATTGTGTAAAGTTCCCCTAAAAAAAATTCCTGTCACATCCATTTTCAATGTTTTCCCTTTCGTCCATTTTTTTACTTCTTTAAATTGGGCGAAATCTTTCTTGCTAAAATATATAATAGCTTTGGGTGCAAAATGCAATTTGCAAACCAGAACAAAAAAGCTCTATACTCCAAACTTTGACTGGATAATTAAATGTGCGACTATGCATTGTCATTTCAACGGAAACTATATACCGTTTCAAATTAAAGAAATGAGCACTATTTAAAAATAGTACTATATGTTTGTGTCTGTTTGCTTATGTGTTGGAATTTTTATAGAAATTTGAAGTGTTTGGGAATGTGTGTGATTGAATGAATCATCATAAAAGGTAAAAAACATAAAATGTCATTACATTTTTGTACGCTGTTTTTATAAACAGACAGTACTAAACTAGCTCTACGTTAGCAGTATGTATATACTTTAATACATTGTGCATATTATATAAATTGGTGTATATAATTAAATTTTGACCTTATCTGTTATAACGTCACTGTTAAATGAAAAATACCCATTTTGTACACCTCGTCAAGTTGACGAAGCCAAAATGTTGGTTAAAACCATGTATATTAATGTTTATAGCTCAGGAGTGTCAAATGTGCTAATTAGTAATTTAGGATATTTTAGAAGAAAAAATAACTATTTGAAACAGAAGAAGGATTTATTCCAGATTTACAGATTTGCATAATAATTATTTCCTATAGTGTGTTCTATAATTATATTTGTAATTTTTTCCAAGTTTTCCAGTAACCATTATAATTTCCATTTTATATGCATATTTTAGCACCCTTTCTTAAATACATAACCACTTTTACCATGTAATAAGGCATAGTCAGGGAAAGTTTTCTTCGTAGTTTTCCTTTCATTCATTTTCCGTTTTCACGAATTCATATAATATTCTGCATGAATGCTTGTGTAAATGGTGTTTTCCCGTAAAAAATGGTGTGATTGTTGCCTGTGCTTATGCATCAATTTACCTAACATGTTTTTAATAGTGAAAGTGCGATGCACGTGAATGAAACATAGCTTTTTGTATGCACTTTCAATAACGCATTATCAGTATAATAACTTGTGTCATTTTTATTTGTTATTTTCGTAGTTTTTGTAAATCAGTTACTTTAAATGTGTAAGTATCACATAGTTGTACTTACTTCACGTTTATGTAGTTGTTGGAGTGGTTTTCTTTACAAATGTTGAATGTCTTGTGATGAACAATTATAATATCTTACCTTGTCTGTGTTTGGAGTGGTATATCTAGAAATATGAATATTTGAAGTTTGATAAAGCTAATTAAATAATGTCTGTCTTTAGATTGGAGAGAGGGTTACTCTCAGGCCATTGGTGGTC
>JAHZMV010001166.1:0-25407 GCA_027743765.1 Coecobrya sp. COE2 | reverse complement strand
CGAGGCAATATAGAAAAGATTTGCTACTGATATATAGACAGAGAAGAAGCTGGCAAATGAAATATGTTCGTACAGTTGAGTAACGAAATAGCAGCAGTAGCAGTGGAGTAACAGTAACATCCATGATTACATTTAATATCCTATTATTAATCCAGAACTGGTGCCAGATACTACATCAAATCAAATTCCCTCTTGGATTTTTTGCAACAGCGTAGAGTAGGTTTGTTGTGTTGTGCATGCGTACTGACATTCATATATAGGATGCAAATGTGTGTATGTATATAACTTTTAGTTAGATAAGTACTATTGCAATACTCTTATCACCGCTCAGTAATCCTTGTCTGATGCATGTTCCCAGTTGGTTAGTAGAGGAAAGGAAGAACAAAAACGACATTAGCAAGGCAGTATCAACAACAACAACTTTGTTTATTACTACTACAAGTGAAAGGAATATGAGTAACTCACGGAATCTATAGCGTACCTAATCATATGCTCGTGATAATATATAGTCATAAATAGCTTGTATCATCGTATATATTATGTATGGAACATATAATATGGTATGAGAGGCACATTAAAAAGGAAATATCAGATACTCTATTTTGGTTTTTTATAATGGAACGAATGTAGTCTGGGCAAATTCGGATCAACCTCATAAACGACCTCTTGCCGTCCTTCCAAGCAAATCCATTTCATGTTACGTACGTTCTAATAAGTAATGTCCTCAGTGCTCACTCAAAGAGTAAATTAAATTAGGCCAGAATATAACTGCAAGTTTTTGTACATAATTTTTTGGTGAATCTCTCTCTCTCGGTGGATGCATTGCTCTGTTAGTAAATATACCGGATCGGAAATAATGATGAGCCATCCAAGTTCACACCCCAATTATTACAAACTTTCGAGGAAAAAATGAAGTTGCAGAGAAACACATATCACTACTCCCCAGCATTATAGTACAAGTCGAGGCTCACTTTATTTGTAGTCCTCCTCCTCGCCAAAGCCCACGCATGAACTTTTACAAACATACCTCTGTCGTAGATATATAATGAAATCCACTAGAAAAAAACCTTTTAAGGTTATCGCAGACGTCACAGTGAAAAAAGATAATCCTATTTCACGGTGTGACATCCATTGACCTTCCATTCCAGTTTATAGTATCAAAGTAAATAGCAATTTCATTCTTCTCTTACAAAGCTAATGATGATACTATGATGATGTCAAGTGGGAAAACAAAAGATTTTCCAAAACGTCAAAGCAAACAAGAAAAAGCTAATAATAATAACTTAGACAGTACACAAAGTACAGTAGAACTTTTCGCATTATAATGTGTTGTTTTCCTTATGCCACGAAAAATTATTTCGTTATTAATGCCATGCTATATGGTACATTAAGCTTTTGTCTCTCATGGTAAATGTGACTGCGCACATATCTCCAGTTCAAGATGTGAGATGTGACACTCTCTTGTCTTTGCAGTGGNATTAAGCTTTTGTCTCTCATGGTAAATGTGACTGCGCACATATCTCCAGTTCAAGATGTGAGATGTGACACTCTCTTGTCTTTGCAGTGGAAAGAAATTGGATGCATGATAACAATGAGCTAGAAACTCCCACTTCATCAACGCCACAAATCACTATCACATCCCAAATAAATATAACATGATAAAAGAAATACATGCAATATAAATTTTACTCTGTTGACTGCCGCAGAACTGAAATCTGCAAAAATGATAAGCGGGTCATTCATCTTCGTTTTTACAACAGGAGCAATATGAGAACATGTTTTTTCATATGCAAAACTAAATGATGATTACACGGATCATATTTAATAGTGTTTGAGTGAGTGAAATTATCACTACATTTCAGACATGAGAGGACATAAGGTGTCAAAATGAAAAGATCCAATCACCACCACCACCACACTATTCACATAGTCTCTCTTCCAAAGTTGTGTACGTCAGAGAGAGAAGAGAGAGAGAGAGAGAGCAAAATTAGAGCGTAGAGAAAGAGAAAAATGTGTGTTGGAAAAAAAGAAGTTTTTTAGGGAGCGCAAGACCTGTCATATGTCAAACTTCCAATCTATCCACTGAATAAAAGAATTACACTGTTTAGTTGTCTACAAAGAAAAAGAATTTTTTTTTGCATATCTAACCAACGTGAAACCAAACTTACACAACTAAAATGTATAATATATTAGATGGTACATAAAGAGTAAGGGAGAATGAATGAAAAAATGTAATGGAGTGTGTAAACCCAATCATCAATGAGTTGAGGAGTTTTAGTAGCTCCTTACAAAAGTAAAAAAACTTTTTTTAATTAACGAGCTGTCCCTTCTACTCCTCTCCTTCACTCACACGGAATTTTGTTCAAAGAAAAAAAGTGTTCGACAGGCTGTGCAATAGCTGACGGAAAGGAACTGCGGTGAAATAATGACGGGGGATAGGCGGACGGATATTACCAGAAAAGACGGCTACCGTTTCTAAATAGAAGAATGTGAGAGGGAAAAGTGAAGACAAGACAAGATAAAACGCAAACAAAAACTCAAAGCAAACCAAGCAGAACGGGTGAAATGGAAAAGGAAATACATAAATACTTACATATACAAAAGTACTAATTTCACACGTAACATTTGAAAATACACGAATCTATAGAGTGAGCAATGCGCTCTCTTTTGTGAATTTATGACAGGCTGGCATGAAGGCTGACGACGGAATGGAAAATAAAAAAAGTACATTAAAAACTGTACAATTCATATAATACAATGTAAGTAAAAGCATTCACAACAGTCACAAGTGGCGTGTTTTTCCGATGAATACAAACGACTCAATGAATTGAGCGATTTGACATGCATGCTTGTTGAGCTACTTTTCTGCAGCACATTTCGCATAAAATATTATTGCGTAATTACACTTTTATTGCTTTACAACGCAAACATGATTTTATTATTATTATTATGACAAATAAAAAGAGAACTTTAAACCTTGAGAAGGTTTCTTTTTTGCAGAAGAAAGGCGCGATGAATTTTAACGAATGAAATATACAAATGTAATTCTGGTTGGTTGGTCTGGTCTTTCGTTAGTAAGTGGTGTACGATACAGTGGCGACGCAAAAAATAAAGCTTGTTTTTTTCTCCTGGTTTCTTCGTATGGGAGTTTATTTGTTTCGTTGCATAACAGTAAGTTAGGCAGTATATTCCATGTTCCATGTATTCTAATGTGGAGATTATGACTATTTCTTTCAACAGTTGAGATACAGCATAATATGGGAAACAATTTGTGCGGTCAAACGTGATTCATCAAGATGCGCATATTACTTTTTCCTTTGCTTTTCCATTATTTCTGACTCGTGATGGCATTCTTGATTATTACTTTTGATTAAGTCGTCAATCATTTTTCATTCTTGATAGTTGAGTTCAGACATGGCAAAGCCAAAGCCGGATAACTCTTAAAACATCCCCTTTAGAACATCCCCATCAGAACTTAATAAAATTGTCTAAATTTTTCGGATTAATTTCGTGTGGCATACTATTCATTTGACAAACAAAAATATTTCACACTTCCCATCTGAAAATAAATAGATTGTGTAACAAGTGCCACTCTCCTTTATCCACAATAGAGAAAAGCACCAAGACACATTAAGGACCCCCTTATCCTTTTCCTTCTCCTCCCCTCCACTCGTAACAGTCCATATTCCCCTCCTTCCTTCCTTCCTGCTTGCTTTTATTTTCACAAGCTATAAGTTAGCCCGTTTTCAATAGTCTGTCCTCTTTCTTTACATCTTTCTTTTTTGTTTTGTGTATTTTATCAATTTATAATTACGCCTTCCATTCAAAAAACTTTCTCCTTTCATCCCTCCTCTCATCCCAAGTCCTCAACTTTTTTTTCTCTTTTACAATTTGTCAGAGCGGGTTTTTCGAGGAAACAAGCATATAGAAAGTATACAATCATGACTTTTTCTATATACGGATATTCATATAAATAAAATGATGACAGGACAAAAAAAGGATTTTTATGAGTTTCACTGCTGCTGTTGGTTGGTCTGCACTCCTTCATCGTCAGCAGTACTGCTAACATGATGAATGAGCTCACTTAAGACCCCTTTTATTTTTACCAACTCTATTCTACAATATTGCTGAAATGTGCGGAATAATATTGTGCTCAACTCCATCTCCGTCACATTTTCCTTCTCTCCGCATGCTTTATTATAATAAAGAGAAAGGAAGAAAAGAGAAAAATCACATGCTTCATTTTCCACCACATCACCAAATTCAAAAGAGAGGAGGGCAATAATAAAGAACAAAAAAATTCTGTTTAGCTTTTGGATGGATTATATAATATGAAAATGTTATGCTACTTAAGCCACAAACGCATACACATTCAAATAGAGAAAACCATATTTATAGTTCAAGATTCCCCTGTTTTATTATTCCTTGCCATTGTCCCATTCTCTACTTTCTAGTAGGTACATTCTACACACAAGCTTTAAAAAATGTTGTCCAAATGAGCTCCACTTTCTTGCTTCGACCGAGCAGCAAGACATAGCCGTACTCGCACTCGTCATAAAATAACTCAATGCGTAATATCAAGTAGACACAAAAGTCAGCCGAAATGAGATTGAGAAAAAGGAACATGAGAGAAAAAGAGAGATGTAGTAGACGCTCACCAGTGGCAACTTTCTATTCTATTCATTATTTCGTTTTCATTCATACTCTGCTTTTCCATCATTTCATTTTCATTCTTTTATTATTATTCCTTTCTTCGTGGGTACATAATAAGTTTCACATTCCATATATGTATGCGCATATGTATGTCATGTGCGGTACGCCACTACATTAGTACTCACTCAGACCCGCGGTGGGAGCAGTGGTCCTGACGGTGGTACTCACTCACTTATCATCAGCTTGAGCAAACTGACTTTTTCTCTTTTGTTTCGTCTAATTCAATTTCCTGACTGAATGAACAGGAACAGCGGAAAAAGCAGGGCAGGGAGAACATACAAGAATATACACATTCTACCGGGTGGAGAGAAAGGAAAACAAGGAAAGGAGCCTCAAGGCAGAAATAACATTATGAGGTTTCTTTTCTCCTCATGCTACATGTGTATGTTGATTCTATGAATGACATGTCACAATTGTGAGGATGCCTACAAATGTGACATATGGCAAAATGACAACACAACGCTACACAGCATTATATATTTATCTATTTACCTACATTCAAAATTAATGCAGAGTATTAAAATGAATACAATTCCTGACATACATGGCTAAAAATAGTACATAGAAAAAATGGCTAAAATAATTTAATTTTGCTGCACGGTGAACATAATCGATTCTCTTATTTCATTATTGTCGTGCTTTTATTTGTATTTCGTTCTAAAACCTCGAAATTTTAAAGCGTCATCAGTAAAACTTGAGTACTTTTCCAGTGAAGTGTATTGACACGGAATAACATATGTAGTGCAAAATGAATGTGTTCTACCAATTAACTTTTGAGTGGCCAACTCAATAAACAAAAATCTTAATTGGCAAACAGAATTTCTCTGTTTAGGGTTTTCTTACGAAAATGATTAGTAAACGCAAAAACAAAGGACAAAAACATGCAGTATGCTTATTTGTTGCCCTTATTCGTATTTCAATGTGTAAAACACAAGATGGAATACATTTAGCATGGCAATATTATGGATGGTTCACACAACAAATAATGTTTTTTAAACTTGTGTATTATCGCGGTACATTACACAACATCTTAATATACTACACGTAATACGGTATTATTATCCATCCAGCGTATATAACTACATCATATATCCCATTGCACTGTCATAAAAGTGTACACAATTCTGATCATAAAATGATGGAAGAGACATTAAATAAAAAGAAAAACAGCAATAATGAACACCAACAAGGAAAAAGTACCGTGGAGAATGCTCTGTGGGTCTTATATACAATATCCGCTGTATTTCAAGCGTTATGCTTTGATGTTGATGTTCACTTCTGTTTTCCCATGTTTTTCTTTCCTTTTCTTCCTCCATTCAGCTTCTCCATTTTTCTTCGTACATGTACGTCTTTTTATTATTATTATAACGATGGCTTCTCTTCATATCCTCCTCCCAACCATTCCAAAACTTACAATGCTGACTGATGTAATGTTATTTTCTTGCTCTCCTAGAGAGAGACACAGGAAGAAATGAATGAGTTGGAGTTTTGGACAAAGACGAAACTCTCATCATCACTGTCAGTCATACATACAAGTTGTACCTTCCCACTACTACCAAAACTTTTTTTACGGAAAGTCGTTTTTTCTTCTTGTTCAAGGAACGACAGGTCTGTGTCTCATGAAAGATGAAACACCCTTCCCTCCCTACTGCATGAATACACATCCAAAAAGAAACAACTGGGGATGCGTCCGGTACTGTCTATATCCTATTTTATGTAACTTGGAACTATATGAGGAATGGGTGTTTTAAGTTGATAAACAGCAGCCGGCTTCTCTAACATTTTTTCAGCTTCAACGAAACGTGATCATCGTCACTGACGTATACGGTTACCTACCACCACCACACCGTCGTCACCATATTATGCTTATGTTTGTCGGAATATGCTATATGAAAAAAAGCCCGGAACAGGAAACATAATATTTATGCATGTGTGTATTTACCATTACACTTTGCTTTCGCGTTATCCGTATATATATCAAGCTGATTTTGAGTCGAAGAAGCTGGAGTGCATCATCATTAGTCAGCGTATAGAAGTAAGTAACGCAAAAACAAGCAAGTTTTCCCGTCCATTCTCCCGTACTTTCATCCGCTTATATCCCTGAACAGCAACAAATACTACTGGTCTATGCTATTCAGCTACACTGAATTACCAAAATATACAACGTCTGTATTTCTCTTGCACAACAACTCTGAAAAAAAAATATCCCTGAAGAAGATGAATGGTGTCAAAAGAAACGATATTTTTTGCTTCCCTTCAGGAAACACTGCCACTCAACCAGCACTATACAAAATATGTATCACCATTTCTTCTCCTTTCCTATTTTCTCCATTTTCCCTACCACACTGTCATCTACTTACATATATCCTACACACACAGAATTTTCACCGTTCATGATAAAAGCGGCATATAGCCATAATGTACACTTGTTTATGTTCAAGCACGTTGCTAAACTGAAAAGGGATGTGTTGTTGAATATGACGGTGATGATGACACGCACAAAAGAAATAAGACATGAATGAATGAGCATGGAGGTATAGGCACATGATGAGAGACATTTTTTCGCTTCAAGGTAAAAACTTTACGTGTGAGGTGACACTATGGAGGAGAGTAAAGAGAACGGTTAAAAGATGATGATTACGATGATGTCGGGAAGAAATATTCTTCGGAGGACAAAGGCTGGTTTACGTAGGTGGATGGGCTTCCTTACAGTAAAACCGACTAGAGCAATGAGAGGACATGAATAATATTTTTACTATATCATTTTTTCATCTCAGGAAAGTGAAAATAGACAGGAATAAAGCGGTAGAAAATGCGATGGAAGGAAGGAGTGGGACGATGAGTTTGAAGAAAACTAGTGATGATTTTGATGTTTCTGGTAAGATATGAGAATAGAAGTGGATGAAGGAACGATAGCATCCACAGCAGCAACATCACGACAACCAGCACCGCCATTTCAAACAACAGAGCAATCCCATCAACATTCTACACGTTTCAGGCTAAATGTACGGGGTAATTTGGACAAATGCCTGTTTCGGACATTTTTATTTAGCCGGAAAGAAAGAAGGAACGAAAAGGGTGTACGTGAGTTGAAAATGCGATATGTTATTATGAGTCGGAGTGCAGCAGCGCTAATACAACTATTTACTACACCGTTTCTTCGTCGGCACCTACCAGGCATTTGACACGTTGTATATAAGAACATACATATTCTTCTATAAACAGAGTGAAAATTACCAAATATTTATGCCTGTATATTGACGGGAACGTAGAAAATGCAACCGAATAGTCTAAAAATGTTGTATTGAGTATAAATAATATGTCATATAGCTATATATTTTATAAGGTATTCATTTTATTTTTTCTTATAGAAAGTGGAAACTCAAGGAAGAAAACAGCTTTCTTGGCTCTCTCTCCAACGACGACGAAGACGAAAGGGAAACAGCGTTTTGCTGATTACTCCTTTTTCTGTGTACTTGATTTCTGCTTCTACTCTGCTTCTTCTTCTGTGTATTTCTGTTGAAAATACAATATATAACATGTAGTATTCTTCGTATAATGTTATTAAGCGAACTATATTTTGTGTCGCTTTTTTCTGTCGCTGCTGCCGTGGCTGCTACTGCTGAGGTGGCTACTTTTCTCTTTTTAAGTGTCTTGTCGAATTTCCACACAAAATTCTCAATTGTATTCTTAAGCTGTATGTGTGTGGTGGTTGCCTCTCTCTTTCTTGGATAAAATGAAATTTGACGGTGATGAAAAAAGGTTCTTCTTATGCTTTTGGCCGCTTTACCTCTTTCTTTTCTTCTTTGCCCGACGTTTTATTATTATTATTATTATTAGTGTTTCTCCTTTTCCACGAAAATGAACATGCACTGACTGACTGAGTGAGGGAGCAATTTAAGTTTCTTGGGAAAGGTTTGGTGATGACTACTGTGCAGTTTTTTTCTTATACTGCTTCTCTAGCTACAGCAAACTCCTTCTTCACGCCTTCTAACCTTCCCTTTTCAGTTCAATAGCTACTGGGAGATCAAGAAGGAGGAAAAATATAGAGAGAGTTTTGTGTGTTTGTATCACGCAGAAGATATATATTCAGTGATCCAGAAAGAAATAGAAAAATCTTGAAATGTTTATTTTGCTCTTAGATAACCACGGCCTCCACAAATATACATATGTATATTATGTACATATACATTCATAGGTTTTTTGTATATAGAGTTGGATCAAGTTATAGAAATAACTTTTCAGTATATTTTTTATACCTTCAAGATTCAATAACAGAATGGAAAAAGTTGATAGAAAAAATGCCTTCTGTTTTTTGATGCTCCTGAATCTTGACGATGATGATCCTTTCCTTGTTATTTGACTTTGTTCAATCGGAAAGTTCTCTTTTGTCGTTTACAGTTCGGCGTAGGAAAGATTACAGACAGAGAGATAGTTTGTGCTTGGGTTTGTATGTGTGTGTGCCCTTGTGAGTTCTCCACTTTCCTATAAGTAACTGGAGCAATTATGTGAAAACTTGAATTATTGATGCAATAAACATGCTCTGTTGCTGCTGCTACTACTGCTGCTATTTTTCCGCCTCTGTTTTCTCTTCTCTGTCTTAATGAACCAGCCGACTTAATACTTTACTACTGCAGTAGTTTGTTAGGCCGGTGCAGTAGCAGTGCTAGTGGTCGTTTTGGTCTTAAAAAAGGAAAACTTTTCCTTCTCCCTTTCTTTAAAGAAAAATACGATAATGGACTCAGGATCCACTTTATGAAGGGAGGAATCACCACATGAAAAGAATAAATTTATTTCAAGTTCAACTCTCACTCTCGAACTATAACATGATCATCATCACTCTTTTCTGGGGTGAACAGCACACGTTCATTGTCTTTATGAAGGGAGGAATCACCACATGAAAAGAATAAATTTATTTCAAGTTCAACTCTCACTCTCGAACTATAACATGATCATCATCACTCTTTTCTGGGGTGAACAGCACACGTTCATATATATGCTTATGTGCTACTTTGAGGTTTTAAGTACTATACTCGCTTGGAATTTCTCATTAATAATATCAGTGGCTAAAATTCTTTTTTTTTTGTTTCAACAAAAAATTTGTTGTGTATGGTCTCATACAAAAAATAATTTTCTCGGGTAAAACAGTATTAATATTCTTAAATCGTTTGTGGGATGCACATTTTCTGTAACTTATTTATATTTTCAACAGAACATTATCCTTTTCACGTGTGACTTGCATTAGACAAAGCATTCAGGAAAATGCAATTCGTTTTATCAACAGTCATCAGCGTTTAAAGCTTTCTTCTTTAAATTGTGTATCTCTATAATTTCACCATAATGACATCATTTTATACTCTAGAGAGAGAAAAAAACATATTTTTTGTGGAGTTTGCTCTGTAAATTTGCAAAGTTAAATTATAGCTGTGCTAATAACCGATCCAGAACGGACAGCTCACACTTGAAAAAATTCTTCCTTTTTTCCATTTCAGTTTTAAAGCTCACTTCATTCAGTTTCGTTATGTTTTACGCATTAAGCACCATGATGCCATCAAATAACCACCATGATCATCACGTCCAAAATCCTTGTGTGCATTTTTTCTGCACAGACAGATTACAATTTACAGCAGAATCTTGCAACACTGGCATGCATACAATCACACGACATATCGAGAGCGTGAAAACTTTCGTCGTTTACATCACCACCATCATCATCATTACATTTGCATTAAATGTCTTTTTTTCTGTCTCTCTGTTAAGTTAAGTAAATATCTAAGTTCTTTACCCGTCCGTTTTCGTCAAGCAGCCCAAAAGTATTAAAGCCCTTTTTGCAAAAAGGATTTTCAATGAAAACTACAACTGTTTCTCAGTTACAGTAGTAGAAGTGAAGAACAAAACTTTAGTAGAGATGAAAAGATATAATATGCTTATAAGTAAAGAGATGTGTATTTTTTCAGTGAAAGAGTCTTCTCAAAAAAGAGATTAAGTTGACGACGACGACAACGATGTTTCTACACTGCTTCTTCTTTTCTGCTGATTCCACTATATGGTTGTTACTTATTTTATTTTGCCAAAAGGAAGATACACCGAAAAAAAGTTTCACAGGCTGAGTCCCCAAAGAAATCTTTTGCTGTCGAGGTGGTTTTTTGTACGTTGTTGTATTAGTGTCGTAATATCACTGTTATTACTGTACCACTAAAAACAACAACTAAACTCTATACTTGCCAGTTTTAGAGAGGCAGGAGTAATAGTAAAAAAAACTGACATTGATAGCTTATATACACACACCACACGTTGCACACATCCAATATATAACAGATGAACTTTGTCTTATTTTCTAATATTACTACTTGTTTTCATTACAGATTTTAAGTGTGCCATTGCCTTATTGCCTTGCAGTCTGACTGTCTCTTTGCACTTTTTCAATGAGCTGTAATATTTTTTAAACTGAAAAAAGTAATAACTCTGCCGAATACTGCAGTAGTAATGGCTGTATATGCACACTCAAACACGTAGTTTTTTTCTCAAGTAATTTCAGTAGTGAAACCTTTCGCTGAACGAAAAGAAAGAATAAAGTGAGGAAACAGGAGAGGAGAAGGAAAAAGAACACCACCACGGCAAACCACCACTACCGGATGGTTTATAGCTGTCTTCACCCCACGAGAGCTAAAACCTTACTTGACTCTGTTTCCTCTGAGCTGGTGAGTAAAAACCTGTAAAAAGCGCACGGAGAATGTTGTGCGCTCTCTGGTAAACTGAGTTGAGTCACACGGAGCGTGTGTCTGTCAGAAACAGTGAGTAGAGCTAGACTGGTAGCAGAACCTGCTTTTTTCTCTGTTTTTCTACTAGTATATATTTTTTTCTCGCTTCTATTCTCTGCTCAGCAGAGCCGAGTTTTTCTACTTCTTGTGCTGTTCCCTGTTGAATACACACCAACAGAGTCAGAGAAGGTGTGTGACTCTCTCGCGCTGGTTTGTGTGTGTGTGTGCGAGAGAGCTAGTTGAATTGAGTAAATGGCAATAGCAGTCAAGTCACTACTAGTTTTGTGAGTAGTGGAGAGGCAATAAAGACTTGTCGCTTGTGTGCGGTAGGTTTATACACATAGCTTTACAAACTTAAGGAAATATGCACAGTAATAATATGTAATGCTTACTCACTCACACACGTAGAAAAAAGAGATTGGGATGGATAAAAAAATAGAGAAAGGATTCTTCTTTTTGGAATGGAATGAAATAATGTTCTATTCCCGTAAAGCCTTGTTGTAATCATGCTATACTAGAAAAGTCGTATGCAATTCAAATGTACTCTCTTTGCTTTCATACTACTTCTTTTTTAATATTACACACGTATATCTTATCCTTTATTCCAAGTACGTGTTCGACTCTCTTCTTCTTGTTACGTACACTTAACAGAAATACAAGCGGACAGGGACACTTTTTTTAGCGAATTGTAAGTAGCTTCATGCAATGCACACGCGGTGTATCCTCAGTCCAATCCATTCAAAACGAGAGAGAGAGAGAGAGAAAGAGAGGGAGAAGCCCTTTCTGTTTGGGGTTTTCGTGTAATATTTTATTATATTATTGCGCACTACACGATTATATTGTACGATAAAGATTCAAAGAGTTTCCTTCTCTTGTGAATATGCATTTTTGTGAAAATCTAAAAATGTAATAATAATAATAATAAGGTAGGATGTTGTGGAGCAAAGGGAAAGCGTGTTGGTACACGTTGGGAATAATACGGGATACGCAAGGTATCCCCACTGTCTTTTTGCCTTTCATTCCTCCTCGCTTGTTTTTTGCATGATGCATGAAAAAGGATGAAATGTGTGGCGAGCAACAGCGACTAGCATTCAAGCTGGCAGCATCAAAGGAAAACGAGAAGAAAAAATGTGTTCAAGTTGAATTGTTTAGCGTTGAACGTACTAACGTACTATATGGTATGTTGCCATTATTACTATACAACAAAGTATTTTAATATGCGCACGTTGTTTTGAGGCTTCGCTCCCTTAACTTTTTCCTTTCCTGTATCATGATGATGATATGTCGGTGTTATATGCAAAAGTAGCAGTAATGCCAAATGAAATGCAATGAATGGCAAATTTAATTCGTGACGACGAATGTGAAATGTTTCAAAAAGGCCGGTTTTGGATTTTTCATCTTGGCCTGACTGCATGCATGGATCTGTGAGTTTGTTGCTTGTTGGCTCACAACTCAAAAATACGAGAGAAGGAAAAAGAGGTTTCCTTCGTCTGCACAAGCTATTCTGTTTCTGTGTGTTTCGCCTGCTGGTGATGTCTACACACTAAAAACAGCAGGAAATCTTATATCACCACCACCACCACCACCACCTTTGCTTAAGGTAAAAAAAAGTTTCCTACTACCGCATCATACGCAGACCGTACAAGTCAGAGCCAGAGAGAAAGGTAGAGAGAGAATGGCTATTATAACTTGTGTACTTTTATCTCTGTCTCTTTTTGTTTCACTTGTACACATATTACCTTCATCTTCATCATCATTGTTTACCGACGACGGTATGAAACACTCACACACATATTCCACGTATACTCACTCAGTCAGTCACTATGTTTTCGTATTAAAGCGCTTTAAGGGTCTCAGTGCGCCTTTCCATTTTCTCTCATCTGTTCTCTGTTTTCATACTTTCCTCTTTGTATTTTTCTCTGAAGGTAGATATCACAGCCCAAAAAAAGTCTCCAAGCGATGCTTCTATTTGTTTTTACCTTTGAGGCATTAAAACTTATATATACACTCTCTTTATTATTTCATCTGCAGCAAAAGAAGCAGAAGCTTTGTGCTCTAGTTTTAGTCAGCAATAAATAGTAAAAAGGATGGAGTTCTAAAACTGTATTGAGTAAACGTGTTTTCTAGTTTATGTAGTTACGGCAGAAAGACAAAAAGTTTTTGCTTGATCCATTGAGAATTTTTGTTGAGAAGATGTGTAGCAGCTATTATTATGGCTGATATGAGGCAGCCGTGTGTATGGATGCGTAGATAGTTTATATACAAAATACCGACAACGACGGAAGGATATATTATTATGCAGTATGGAAAAAGGAAGCCTCAAACAAGCAGCAAAAGTCAGCAAAGGTTAAAAACTATTAGTGTGATGAAAATAATATATATGTGCTTGTGTGTTACTTGTACTTATGCCGTTGCCACTTGGGTTGAGAATGTTTACTACATTTTTTCTACCGACATTAGGTATCTCTATTATTATTTTTGTCGTAGCTTAAAAGTTCACTTATCTTGTTGCATCATCATCATCATCGTCATTTCTCGTCTCGCTTTTGTGTTCATACCATGTATAGCTTCCAACAAAACTTGCGATGGTGATGATTGTAATAAAATTTCTACGGAAAAGTGAACGCGCTGCCAGCCTTACTGTCTGACTTGCTGGAACTGTTGCCTAAAATAATTTTTTGGCATACTTTCGGTATTTATGTACATATTGAATCCTTTTTTACTTATTGCTTTCATTCTGTTTTTGGTCTTGTAGTAACTAGAACTAGTGAACCAGACGAAATACTTTTCCAAGAATCTGTATTGCATATTATGTAAGCACAGTGGAAAATATTGCCTAATACATGTACTCCAATATGCTCACGTATATTTCATCATTCCCACATATTCCCCATCCATTATCATTGTCTGTTTTGCAAGTGGAAAGGTATAAATGGTTTCATTCCTTCCTTACACTCTTCCCCCGCTTCCTGCACCATTTTCTTTGATGTTCATTCATTTTCTTGTTCTCCCCAGAAAATAAAAGAATGCAGCTAAACTTTACCCCAACGTTGTACATTGTAACTCCACTTATCTCCGTAAATGTAGTAATAATAGCCACAAGGATTTTTATGTCATTTTTTGGGTTGTCTAGTCGGAACAACGAAAAGGTAAAGAATGTAGCATTGCTTCTTATATATTTTTTGAGCAAGTGTAATATGCACGCATCTGAATGATTCTAGATGAGAATGACAGGACACGACGGACATGAAACGCAACTCAACTACAGATAAACGTGGTTTTGTCTATACTACAAGCAAGGTGAACGGTTTCTGTGTAAGAAAGGAAGTACTTACTTGACACTATGGATAATATTATGCCTCCACAATTTTAGTGTGTGTACTACTTCGTTTCCTCCGCTTTTCTCAGTCAGTCGACAAGAAAGACACATAAACTAACACGACTCATGACATGACAAGTTCACCTCATAAAACTCTTATTTGCTGAAGGAAGGAGTAGTAGCAGCAGAGCAGCAGGAGAAAAAGAAAAATACACTTCTTTACTTTACTTACTTTGTCCTCATAAACTTACTTACAATAGGATTACGCATTATGTTATTACCCACCACTACTGCCGCTCTAAAGAATGAAACAACCAGGTTCTTCCTGCTGCGGTTGAGGAAGAGAAACGAGAAATATATGAATTTAAGGAAGCTACGTTACATTTTAGCTCTTTTTCAGCTGAAAAAATGAACCAAGTAAATACTTTATGTTGTGTTATGTATAACGGCGTGCAGAGTACGGATTGTAGTACAACAGGAGCGATTTTCGTTTATTATTCTCTGTCGTCTTGTCTGTCGATACACACCAGTCAATATACTTCAGTTCCTCAAACAAGCGTTATTACCTCCTTTTTTTATTTTATTATTTCTCTCTTTCTTGTTTGCCTTCTTTTTTCTTTTGCTCACCATCACCATTACCTCACACTGGTGGTGGTGGGTACATACTTGTGTAGGTATACAGTTTTTTTCTGTTCTCTTGAAACAACTAGCAAGAAACGCAAGTAATAAAGAAGAAAGGAAAAAGTAAAATAAAGAAACCGATCCAGTTTACTTTTTTCTCGCTCTCTTTCTTTCTTTCGTTCTTTCAAAAGAATATTTATTTCTTTACGTTTTCTTTCAACATTTTCGAGTATTTACCCAACCACGTTTGTTTCTCTGAAGAACACAACACACACACATAATACTACTGTAATGGCAGTAAAGTTTTTGGCAAGGGTTTCCTCCTCCAACTTACGTATACATGTAATATGCCAATCCAACAAACCAAAAATCGTGTGATGATGATCACTCTGTGTGTTGGTAAGCAAAAGCATTCAAAGAAGAAACGACATGGAAGACGAAGTGAAAAATATAGAAGTAGAGCAAACCAAATGACTTTCCTATAACCATCACGTAACTACCGTTGGGCCACCAAATTCCACGCAATATATTAAATGTATATAATATTATAAGCCTATTTGTACACATTTCTCAACTTCTCCCAAAGTCAAATAGAAAATGGAAACGTATATGTTTCTTTATGACAAGGTATATGATAATAATGTTGTCGAATAATGTATATATGGCTCAGTGTTGTATTGCATGAGACACACAATTACAATCAAAAAGGAATATGACCATGCGGAATGCTGATGATATAAAGATGACGCGGGGAGGCCAGAGTACGAAGATGGGAATGGCTCTCCTGAGTTTTATTTGCAGGCTAACCATAATAATAAATATATGAGCATGGCAGGTTGATAGAGAGCAAAGTGAAGTCAAAATTAGAGGTTCAGCTTTATTTGTGCTGGTTGGTTGTGTTTAGTTAAATGTGAAGAATAGGTGAGTGTCGGTGGTAGTGTGTATTTTACTAAATAGTGATTCTACATGATAGCCTGAGCATATGCATGCCATGTCGTCGTTTGGTACAAAAGTGTAGAAGGCTATTAGTAGGTTCATATATTTTTACACAGGGCATTTAGCAATTATCCAAAATCTGCCATTCTCTCCAAATTTTTTATACGTCCGCTGAGCGAGAGGGAAGCAGGCAGACGAGGAGAAAAAGAGAAAAGAAGCATCAGCAATTTAGCGTGCCACACGTTCATTTTTATAATAATATGGACAGAAGTGCTAGCACCAGAATCAAAATTGTCGCCTGTGATTATTCGCTCGACTGAGCTTGTCTTGTTGGAAATTTGAGTTCATTAGTTTTGCTTTTCCTCCACTTTTCATGGCTGAATACCTAGTACTGACTGCATGTACATGTAAAAAAAGCTATAACTAAATATTACACTAATTCACCAACACATCCACTATACTCCTGCAAAACTGGGAATCTACTAGGAGCACACACTATATACAAGTTCACATAAAACACATTAAGTAAGTGCACACAGGATGACGATTAGACGATATTACTTAATGAATGTGAATGTGTCTGTAGGAATAGTGCACGTCTACAACTAGTAGTCAGTATGATTGTGCTACGTGCAGTATTGATTTCTTTTTACTTTACTTACAGAATAGTAACGACCGTATGGTATAATATGGCGTTGGCAGAAGTAGTAGAGGAACAGTAATAATCATACCCAATCCACACCCACATCGCAATTTTAGGTTTCCCTTTGGGTTCATTTGATCGTCATCACACAAGTCAACGGAGAAACCTATGCCAATCTACAGCAGCAACGTTGAGAGAAGTAGTCAATTTTTAGAATTATGGTACACACCGCTGCTGCTGAATGGCACTGATATCATTTGCTTTTACTAGATTCATCCTCCCCGACCCAATGCCAATATTTACTTAAATACGTCCACGAGGGAGAATATATGTTCTGGTAAGTTCGGATATATCAGCTTTGTTCCTCCAGGAACAGAAGGCAAAAATATGTAAGCTTTTCTGCTCTAAAAATTGTGAAGCCGTATCGTAGCATAACAAAGTGATAATAATATATGTATACTCGCAGTGTTAGTTCATTGTCATTGCCGTCGTCGTCGTCGTTTTCAATGGCCTTTCTGTCACTTTCATTCTGCTTCTTTCATTCAGTCTATCTTTTAATGGATCCCTTTCACATCTTCCATGAAATTAACCTGTACATGAAATGAAACATGAAAGGTTTCTCCTTTTATCTACCAAAACAAACCACTGACTATATAGAGACTAAGAGAGATATTTACAAGTTTGTGCAGCAACACAACTGATCCAGAGAGCTCTATTATTCTTGGTCACTCAGTTCTGGTCGGTAAGCAAGGAGAAAGCACACAATGATCCATAACAAGCATTATTTTAACAAAAGAGAAAGGAAGAGACTGAATTTTATACGTATTTTATATTCTTATACCTCATCATCATTTGCTGTCGTCCATAAAAGTGCAAATGTATATAATATCTACGTAGACAAATGAACGCCAGACGGGATAATATTAGCGAGGTTGGTTACATGACGTAAAATAATAAAGACACGGAAGAAGAAGCAGTAGCAATGATTTTCTTCTCTTCTTTTCATGACCTTCCAATCTTGCCTCATTGACTTGAACTGTTTGATTTTCCTACCACTGAGCTATAGGTGGAGGTGAAAGGGAAGATAAGGAGTAAATTGCTAAAAAGGAAATGAAATGAGTGAGAAGAGCGAGCAAAAAGGGAAAATAAAATGACGCAACGTTCACGCTTCTCACTCATTCAGATTGAGGACAAAATCAACTAAAGAGCTTGGTTGTGTGATAATCATGACTATATGACCAAGTTAAGATGGTAAAAAAATTTATACGGATAAAAAAGAATCGTTTTTATAGGTATACAGTTTCCTGTCCAGGAAAAGCACTTGCTTCTTTACCCTTTCTTATGATTACAATGATGACACTGCGAGTCAAGAACGTATATAGACAGGTCATCATCGTCAAAGTAAAACCAGGAAAGTGAAAAAGTAAGTAAACAGGAGGCTCAACTGGATACAGAGCGACATGTAATACAAACAGTAGAAAAAATAAAATAACCTGAAGAGAATACAAAGGGAAAAGAGGTTGACACGGTTGACAAGTAAAATGAGATGAGACCTCTGCACTCTGCAAGATGATACAAATAATACAAAGCCACACACACCGTTCCTTCTTCAATAAAAAGTTTCACTTCCCTTCCCCTCCTCTCATGTGACTCTTTGACAAATTGTACATTTTTCTTGAGTTGATGTAGTAAGTGATGTTGTGTAGTGTATAGGTATGCATGCGATGCGATACAGGCACACAACCAACTTCGGAGGAAAAGTATCGTATTTATTTTGTGAGCTTTTAAGACGAAAGGGAAAAGGATGGATGCAGTAAAAAGATGTGCAAACAGTGATGCATTAGTATACATTATGGTTGCGTTGTGTGCTCCGTACAAGATACATGCAGCGTTTTCCTTTATGTCACAAATAAACCAAGAGAGATTTTTTATTCTATTCTTTCCTAGTAAACCTTTGTGCATAGTTTCTTCCTATTGAATTATATTACGCTATGCATGAACAAGGCTACCTACTATATGCGTTATAGGACATTATCTGAATGGAAAGCTCTACAAATTCCTTTATACATTTTGACAACAACACAAGGAAAAAAACAAGATTTTATTTCCATGTTAACTACATCATCCGAGAAACCCGATAAGTTTGTGGGATATAGATAGATGATGTATATTTTTCACCACAAACATTACAATTCTTCTTCACGTAAAGAATGAGTCATGTTATGCAATATACACAAGTTGTACTATTTAAATACATGTTGGCTAGATTTTCACAAAGGAATAAGGTGAGATAAAATAAATAAAAAATGAACGTGGTAAATATATGCATTAGGTATGTATACTGATATAGCATTTTGGCATTTTGCTTCTGTTATTGTGTAATCATCCACAAAGAGATAACCGCGTTGGCAATGCATAATATCTAAACAAGATCCTTTCTTAACTTTCAGCTTGTTTTTAATCTTTTATCTTGAAAGTTAAAAAACGAAGGCTGACAAAAAACAAGGTTTCCCATCAATACACACAAACCGGTGGTATTAAAATTAGAATTCTTATCTTTATACAAAATTAGGTATATGCCGAATTGAATTTGTCGAATGTGATGTATACATAAATGTAACGATGCTATATAGTGTTAATAAAGCATGCTCTATCCTAATAACGGATTCTCGTTTTCCTCACATTATACTCTTTTCATCATTTTGGTATTTAGATAATTTAGGAGAAACGCACAACCGTCTGTGCCCACACACATACTCTACAAGTGAAATTCACGATTTATGTGACTACTCCGATTTGAATTTAAAATGACAAATTATAGAATGTACAGTGAAGATGCCACCGAGAAATGTTGATTTTTTAACAGCAATCAAGAACAAAATGCACAACTTACCACAAACAAATAATTAGTTGATGAGGAGTAGTTAACCGTTTTCAGCTCCCTTTCTGATGTCGCTTTTATCTTGAATTCTTATTCATTCATAACAGGTCGACCTGAATGTAGAGAAAAAAGCGAGAAAAAAGTGGCGATGCAACTGCATTTTCCTGGTGCTCCTCTTGGCTGCTTTTCCTGAAATAAGGAAGTAGAAAAGAAAGTTGCGTTTAGTTTTTTTTATTAACAAAAAAGTTTACGGTATTTTAAAGCGTTTCCTTCCTACTTGAATTGCTTTGTTTATTTATACGATCAAGTCGCATTCCTAGCATTGTAAAAAAGCTGCTATGTTAATGTTTTGTACATTTAACTCTTTAAGAATTTTCGTTGAAGTGTTTAGATGTAGAATCTATTAGCTTTGGTTTTGGTGAGAGGGCTGTTACCAGAAATGAAGAGAAACTTGGGTGGTTTCATTCAACCATTCTTTTGTGTCACATGGATGGTTTAAAACAATGGATTGGAGGCGATGAAGATAACAGTGTACATTTTTGGCAGGCGGTACAAATTTCACAAAATTGTACAGTTTGATTATGAGGAAAGGAGGAGGTTGAGGTTAATGTAATGATAAAAAAAGAAAAATCGTTTACAACGCAAAAAGCACAAGGGGAGATAATGAGGCCAATCATTTACAAAGGCGATGTAATTAGTTATCAGACTTTCTACTGGGCATACTACTGGGTATGGTGGGTTTTTAATGGTGAAAACAAAAGGAACTGTTTTCCGAGCTTTAGCAGCGTTCCCAGTTTGTTCTTCCGCATACTGTTGACGCTGAAATTTTTTTGCGACACAAGCGACAAATGTCTAAAATTGAAAGGCAAACAAATAAATAATTTAAGATGTTTGAATATCCAGCGTTCTCACCGTCCCGAGACCCTACCGACCAACCACCCACCATACACCAATTATCTATAATACTCGCTGCTATAGTAGTTCTTTCCTTTTTTGAAGCACTCACTTAAAATCAAATAGAGTTTGTGCAAAGGTTTTTGATGCAGAAGTAAAACAAAGTTTAAAATGTTACGAATTATTTCATTCTGATTTCCTGGAAATAGTTACCAAATCATTGAAAAATGGTGTTGCAAGACAATCTCGTAAAGCATTTAGATTCAAATCCGGAAAGCGACAGTAACGAAAGTGATGATGATCACGATCAGAATGATGATTCCGATGATGACACAGACAGAAGTGATAATGACATGTCAGTAAATGAAGAAGATACTCCTGAAAGTGCTTCCTCCTCTTCCGGTTCATATGATCACCAGGAAAATTCGTCAAATTCAACCTCTCAGACAAAGGCTCAACGTAGTTCGAAAATACGGGATATGCTCATCTTTAAAGAGGTACATAATTCTACAATGTAGCAATTTAAAGTTGCGTTATAGTGATGCGAATTATTATTACAATAACATTTGACCAGATACTTTTATGCAGATCAACAATAACAAATTGCCGACAGACCTGCCACCAACATGTGCCATGATATTTCCTGACCCGAGCGATCTTCACATATTTAAAATCAAAGTTACTCCGCGTGAGGGCTACTGGCAAGGAGGAATATTCTTTTTTGATGTCTTCGTACCTGAAGAGTATAATTTTGAGGTGGGCCATACACTTATAAAAATGATTTCATATTTTCAACAAAGTTCACTCACTTCATTCCTGTGAATTCTAAGTTAGCCCCCGAAAGTGAAATGCACTACGAAAATCTGGCATCCTAACATCACAGAGGACGGTGCTGTCTGCCTCAGTATTCTCCGCTCAGGCGCAATAGATGAAACAGGTTGGAATCCAGCTCGACAACTGAAAGACGTCATCCTTGGAATCAACTCTCTTTTTACTGTAAGCTACACGACCACTCAATATGCCCCCCTTTTGTTTATTTGCCTTTATAGTAGCCTGTAGTGCAAAGAGCAGCAAACCAACCTTATGTACGGATTCTTTTTTTCCTTGTACCAGGATCTCGTCAACTTTCACGACCCCCTCAACAATGAAGCTGCCGAAATGTACAGGCGAGACTCTTACAACTTCCAATCCAAAGTGAACGCATACATTCGAGAATATGCACAGGAAGACAGCAGTAGTCAATGATTTTTTTGCTTAAATTTCCTTAATCATTCTAAAAGCCTTGTAATTGCTTCAATCACTCAGCATTATATGCCATAATAACTATTATTTGCCTCTTAAATTAAAATGGTGGAAAGAAAACGAGATACAAAGCTCATCCTAATCGTCAAAGTATCAAAAAAACTACGTTTTTCCTGTCGAACGTCACGTCATGCATGCATTAAATTAATTGACACAACAGTAAATTGATCTCATTTTGGTTAGTGGAATATCATTTGTTTTTGTTTCTTTCCCTCTTTGCCCAAAAGAAAGATTTTCTTTACTGATGAGAGTTTTGCACAGATTCTACAAACAAGTTGTAATCTTGTGATGTTCTCCGTTGTTGACATGAATATTTTACAAGCCCAAGCTCATTTTTCCTTACGATCAAAGTCGTTCGGACTCGTTCCACGTTAAAAGCAACATAAAATACTTAGGTACTAGCATAAAATAAAACATTCCTTGCGACGATGATGCTATGTAGCTTGTACATATACTAAACTTCCATAATGCATCTTCCTGATCACTGACTGCTCAGTAGTGTTTTTTAAGTCAAGAGAGGAAAGTGGAATACAAGATACTTGCCAATAACCCATCGATGCAATCCCTTTTCCACTTACTTGATTTGAGAATGAGAGATTCTCCAAATCCAGTCGATATCCAACAAATCTCTGCACATTTTCCTCATTGTAAATTCATGTAGTAAATTTTCCTGTTTTCTTGGATTTTTCTTCTTTAAGTGTACACTTTTTCCTGCTCGTTGTCATTTTGATCGTTACGTATGTATCTATCGCAAACCTATGATTGCTTTTTATGTACCACCGACTGCGACATTCAAACTTAGAACAGATTTCCTATTCACCAGATTATACAATTTTCATGGCAGATGAAAATATATTTCTGACTTTTTTTATATATTTTTAACTCTGACTACTTTTTTTCCTCATTCCTATTTCCTTTCTACTGGAAAGATTTTCAAGTTGGTCGGACCAGCAGCCTTTTTATCTGCAAGTTCTAACCCTTTAATTTTGCGCTTATTGTTCTGTTTTCAAAAGGAATCCATATAAGAAAATATAGAAGTAATCTTACAGCTGTATATTATACATACAATGTTCGTTTATGTACCACCGACTGCGACATTCAAACTTAGAACAGATTTCCTATTCACCAGATTATACAATTTTCATGGCAGATGAAAATATATTTCTGACTTTTTTATATATTTTTAACTCTGACTACTTTTTTCCTCATTCCTATTTCCTTTCCACTGGAAAGACTTTCAAGTTGGTCGGACCAGCAGACTTTTTATCTGCAAGTTCTAACCCTTTAATTTTGCGCTTATTGTTCTGTTTTCAAAAGGAATCCATAGAAGAAAATATAGAGGTAATCTTACAGCTGTATATTATACATACAATATTCGTGTGCAAGAGAGAAAATACTTCTTTCGCTGATTTTGCCTTTTCCCCACTACTAAACGATTTATGCTAATATCATTGCTTTGTCTTGAGTATCAATTCGCCTTTGCTTGCCATCTGCCATATATATCTTATTTATTATACGTTTGTATATGAATGTATATGCATGCAAATAATGTACCTAACTGAATACGTGGATAAAATAGAGCAGAACCAAACCACCATGACTGTGACTATTGCTCAATGACTACATGCTTGTTGTAACTTGTACTACAGTTAAGCTTCATGAAATATTTGGACATGGCTCACTGGAAGTGGAATACTATAAACTCTCCTTTTCTCTTGAGAGATATCCCTTTTTGCCTTATTACCTCATTTCCCTCCTTCTCTACTACTGCTAGTGTATTAAGTTCGCAGTGATCTCATGATGACTTGCTATTTTCGCCGTTTTAATATTCCTTGTCTTCTTCCTTTTCCTCCCCTTAATTCAGTTCACTTCACTCATTTTTTGTGAGGCAGGGGGTATGATTTTTGTACATTTTTCATTTCACCAAGCAAGAGTGGCAAAGTGGTAATCAGCAAAATTTTACAAGATTAATGGAGTTTATTTTTTGTATACGTGGTGGGTGGTACGTATTAAAAACTTAGATAAATAATATGCATATTTCCATTGAGTTGCCAGTCAAATGATAATAATAAAATGGTATATTGAGAAACAGCCACAGTGATAATGATCAAATCACGGAATGCAAAAATAAGTAATAAAAAGGATTGTGTCTCCATTTTCTCAAGCAAGCTGTTATTTTCTCTCTCTGGTTTAGCGTATTGTAACAAGGACTTGTTGTTGTGAGCTTTTAGTGAATTTGTTGTCAAGTTTATTTCAAGTTTCCAAAATAAAATCAGAACATCAGACAACGTTTATTTCGCTTTTATTTATTCAAGAGCAGTTTTTTATAAATAAAGGATGAGTTTTGTTCAAGGCGCCCAAATGCAATTTAAGTAATTTATGTTGATTGAGGTTAATGAAATTGCAAAAAGAACACTACAAATTCTGCAATTTGATGTAACCAATCATAAAACCCAAAGAGAATGATTGCACCCGAGCATGTATCATGTTCTCTATTTCGAGAGACAGAATATGTATATTTTCTACTGTTTGTTCTAAAAAAAACTCGCAAGTGCCATTTATTTAACATTTTACATACCTATTTTCTAATTTCCAAATGCCATTTTTGCATTGGGATTGCTATGCTGCAAAAAAAATATGAGCATTTTAAGTTGAAAAACGTGAAAAGGCTTGAGCTCTGCAAGTAAGCCCATAAATAATCGTGAAATGACTCAGCATGACAGAAAATTCAAAACGGCAAAGTGAGAGGAACATCATCATCAGCATGACTTTCATCATTATCATATCTCTCTTCTCCTTCTGCTTCAATGAATATATTGTAACAAGTTAGCAAGAGGAAAGTGGCAACATCAAGATGTAAATCCCTGTACAAAATCCCTTTTATTTAAGTGTAAAAAGTAAATGAGATTTTGTTTTCGTTTGTTTTTAGTACAAAAAGTTGTGTACAACCATATATCACTACTAAACCACCGACCAAATTTGTACTTATCTGTGTACTTATGAGATGTCTTCCTGTAGCTTTTTAAGCTCCAAAAATATTGAACAAAGCGATAGGAAGAAATACGAATCATGCATTTTATGTGGCTATACCTCACATTATGCTTGTTTTTGTTTTCATCCCTCTCTGGGTGCGACTGAAGAGAAGCCATTATATAATATATTATGAATAGGTATTACATTTTGTTAGTTAGTACATGATTCATCATAATGAACATATATACATGTTGTTGTTGATCACCATTTCTGACTGGTATGATTAGCAACGTTGCACCTACAAATACAAGGCAGAAGTTTTATTTCGAATATTATTCTAGAGATCATGTATTTTTATTTTTAT